>CM024337.1:24071133-24337337 GCA_014170255.2 Drosophila triauraria
AAGTCAACGCATAAACACAGATACTTTTATTGGGGGTGTGTGTATGCGCGAAAAGTTGTTTACGCTCAAGCCAGTCAAGCAACTTTATATTAAATGCGTAGCTGGCTTTGGAACATAACTCTTATCGGGCCCCCAAGAGAGGTGTAAATAAACCAAAAACAAATATGTTTAAGAATGATAAATATATTCCATACTTCACATTTATTTGAGAAAGTAAAACAGCTGCAGCTTCAAGGGTTTTCCAAGTATATAATAGATAACTGTAGCTCACTAATATTTGAGGCAGTCTCTATCACCGCGTGGTTTTATAATCTGAGACCTTTTTGTCACCTATCAGTAGCAGCGCTATAAAGGTTGTGTAAGTCCAGTAGATTACTTCTATCAGTAGCTGAAATCACTCAATGGAAGCTTATATAAAGGCGAATCGAAAACAGTTTGCTCTGTGTCCTTCATATAATTTTGTTTGCCTAATGATCACCTTTCATTTGTTGCGCAAATAATTAGCCGGGTCACCTTTTTTTAACGCAAATAATTACTTTAAATATCAGCAAGTAAACGGAAGATAAGGAAACTGAGCTGCTAGTGTTTCTCAACTTAAAAGATAAACTAGAAAGTGCAATTGAAGATATCATCTGACTTCTAGTGACTTCTAATAGTAAGTGAAACCAGTTTGAAAACGTAATAAATTATCTATTACGAATAAAATTCGCTGCTGCTTCAAGTTTTGTAATTTATTACCTAAGGTTTGTTACTAAGTCTCGAAAAGTACTTCATTTAATCTTAATGCTAACACTTCTGCTATGAAATAATGGGAAAAGTCATTCTTAACCCTCCGTTGTACACCCGGGTCTGGCCAGACCTTTTTTGACTTTGAACGTAAATTTAACACATTTCTATTATAGGTAGCGACTTGGCCTTCCAGGTAGCTTCCTAAAATTTAATTCTCTATCGATTTATGCATATGAGGATTTAAAAAGGATCCTAGAACAGGACGAAAAAAAGGATTTAAAAAGTTACACCTTCGGTTGTACACCCGGGTCTGGCTGGACCCCTATACAAAATGTTCGGAAACATATGTAATATAATGTATTTTTACTATGCTACCTGGTTTTTTTTTATTATTTATTATGGCAAATCTATATTCAGACTATTTCAAAAGATCATTAGATGAGCGTGAAGTTGATCAAGGGGAAAATGTGATGATACAGTTATCCAACCGATATGCGAACAGTGGCCGTACAATAATAGCCATAGACATTGAATGGAGCTAAGCGCCTCGCTTCTATTGGACTTGCATTAGTTGGCACCATACGAGCCAACAAACGCTGCATTCCACCAGAAATGAAGAAGGACAATTCTCGCCCTGTGCTTTCGTCGTTGTTTGGTTTTCATGAAAACCTTGTTTCAATCTGGAGCTATGTGCCGAAAAAGAAAAGAGCGGTTAATTTACTTTCAACCGTTCATTATAAAAAAGCGTGTGAAGGCGAAGCAAAAATACCATTGGCCATTCTATATTATAATGCACAAAAAGCCGGTGTCGATTGTATGGATCAAATGGTCACGCATTTCACATCAAAACGGCCAACAAGTCGATGGACCTTGGCTTTCTTTTGCAATATGTTGGATGTCATGGCATTGGCAGCATTTTATATTTGCAAGGAAGTTGATGGGCTCAGAAAAAGTGATGCGAGACGCGATTTTCTAACGACTTTATCGGAAACATTGGTCCTTGCAAACATCGAAAATCGTATGAATAAACCAAGCGTCATTTTTCAGTTCGCCACTCGTTTGGCAACAGAATTATTTTTCGGCAAACCAATAAATATTCCTGGGAACATTGTTGTCAACCAACCAGCCGGTGCCGATACACTCACAGCGAAGAGAGATTGTCGTCTTTGTTTACAAGGAGGCGATAAACTTCGTCGAAAAATTAGTTTTTTCTGTACTGCATGCAATAATCCAGTGTTCCAACAGCACTCAAAAACCGCATACACCTGTTTTGCTTGCCTTCCAGCGAACCCAGAATAAAAAGCGTAACATATTTCACAATAAAATTGCATTGTAATCGTTTTTGTTTCATCAACCTTCGTTGAAATTAGTCAAAATGAAGAACAAAAAAGCACAAAACAAAAATTGCTTTTCTTCACAAACCCAACAATTTTTTTCTAATATTTTTGCTTCTGTAGGTAGCTCAATACGTGCCAAAACCAATGAGAGAGGTAAGAAATTCAAAAAATATACCTGCGATGCTTCTAATTGACCTCGCATATGCCATATATTCCCATACAAATGCATGTAAATACATAGGGGTCTGGCCAGACCCGGGTGTACAACCGAAGGTTTTAGGAAAGGTGTACAACGGAGGGTTAAAGTGTTATTACAGTATCGAGTTAGGAAATTGATGACATGATCACACTTTCAATTTGTTCTAGAAAGATAATATTACCCAAGTAAAAAATAAATGAAGGAACAGGGAAAGGTTATTTTATTCTATTTGTTTTTAAACCAATTTTTCAAACATAAAAATGCATTAATTAACTTCAGAATTTCTATAATTATTTTATATAATATAAACAAATTATGAGATGCAATATCTTTCCATTAATCGGATCAAGTAAATACTTTTAAGATCTTCCTCTTGGCGACAAAAGAAAAATGCTTTAAATAAAATCTACCAAGAGCGCAAGCACAAAGGAATAGGAAGTCTCAAGTGCCTCGCTGGCAAAGAAAGAAAAACGTTGAAAAATCTGATATTAAATGCAAATTATATACGCCTATAGAGCCCCCTAGATATCATCAACAAAGCAACAAGGGAAATATTGGAAATGTACACACAAGTGTGAATATACCCAGGGATTTTCCGAAAACAATGCGAATGGAAAAGTACTAACTTAAGCCGAATCCGATACTCAATGCTGAATAATAAGCTTACAAAGGGAAGTCGCTGCAGCTTGAAATATGAATATTGCTGCAACGTAATACCCCCAAAGACCGATAGGAAAAATAAAAGGAAACGCAAAGAAACGTCAACGTAATTGAGACAAATTAAGGTTTTTAATCTCCGGTTGCAGCTGAATGCCTACAAATAGAACGTACATTCACAGTTACTGTGGCTTTTGGGTCAACAATAACAATAATAATGCAAATATTGGGGATCAGAGAGGTTTAAAGGGGTTAGCATAATATCAGTAAAGAGTTGGATTGGAAGTATTGAAAGGTTTCCTTTAATTTTTTAATTTAAGTATATACTTTTACCATGAATACTTATTGTTCTTTTAGCTTCTCATTTCTTAATTGTAGATTTAAAATTGTTCCCTTAAATCAAGTAGGATTTTCCCCCTTAACTAGTATCTACTGTACTCCAAAACGACACACAATTCCCTCTGCTGAACTAAGCGCCATAAGAGGTCTCCATTCGTAGGTACACATAAACTTTAATTAAGCTATTAAGATGATTGCATATTTACTTTCGTTTTCATGTTTGTTATTGTTTTCCTTTGTGCCGTTCAATAGAAGATAGAGAGATATAGAGAGAGCGCGAAAGAGAGGGTGGCAGTTCTTATCACTCTCTTTGCAAAACAGCCTTACGCTACGTAACAAAACGTAACGTTTTGAATCGACGGCACACACATGAACGGAAGAGAGAGAGAGAGCGCGAAAAGGGAAACGAAAGCGATATATACACACACGCCGCTTAATATCAACAAGTATGACGAGTTTTAGCTTCCACGTCGGCTGCTCGCCTTTCAGCCGTTTCTGTGTATTATTCTAATTTCGATATCTTGGATTAATCGCCTCGCGGCCGCAAGGCGTATTCGGAATTCACCACGTGGTGAGTTCGATTTCGAGTTCGACAACACGTGCCATTCCACAGCTGTTTGTATCTTGACTTAATCTTTCCCGATCGCCGGAACACTTGCTAATAGAGGTGATAAAACGGAAGCACTGGAAACACTGGGTTATTGCTGGAAAATGTGCTAGTGCAAAGTATTGTGTTTTCCCATCCGCGAACTCTTCAACGGCACACGTCAACGGCTACTGGCATGGAAAAATAAATTTCAAATTTGAATCGCCCTGCACCCGCTGCTGCTTCTGCTGACGCTGCTGCAGCGTCGACTGCAACGTTGGTTTGGTGGCGGCAGTGGGTTAAAACACAAGACTGGAAGCTTTAACCCCCTAATTAAGCATACTCTTGTGTGTGTATAACATGCTGAAAAATATAATAATTAATAAAAAATGTTATGAAATTACACTAGAAATCGCTTAAATGCAATTATTGGCCATTTATTAATTCAAAAAATATCCGTGCATAAATTTTGTGGATCATTCTATGGTCGAGGCACTCTTTCTTGTTTTAACTTAATTAAAAATGTTCCATTAACGTTTTTAATATTTAAAAGCTAAGTCAATTATTATGATCTCTATATAATAGTGCTAACCTTGAGATAAATTTAAATTTAGATACATATATTCTGTTAATAGTTATGTTTATCAAGTTTATGTACATAAAAAAAGAGATCGTCGGGTGTTTGTCTAAAAAAAAAAAATAAGGTAGAATCGGGTATTCTTCGCTTCCTAATTAGTCCCCGATTTGTAATGCAAATAATGTCAAAAGTGAGCGAGATCTTTGGAGCCATTTGTAGTAGCACAAACAAAGGCAAGGCGTATTTAAAACTCCCGCTTGACGACAAGAGCAAACGTTTAGTAACTTTTAACTTTTTCCGCAAAAAGAAAATTAGCCACACCTTTTTGTAGTGTTGGTGTGTGTGTGGGTGAGTGTTTCTTTCGCCGTTTGCTTTGCGTTCTCTGTTGATTTCGCTCTCTCTTTTGCCCGCTTTCGCTTTGTTTGCGGCTAGGGTTGGAGAAGAAAGAGATGGGAAAGCTCGATGGATAGCTAGGCGACAGGCGGCTGACCTTGACATTTATTTTTAGTTGAGAAATATTTAACTTTTTCTCTCGTTTGTTGCCACACCGAAAAAACAGATGTGCCATTATGGATATAGAACAAATAACTGCAAAGACAAACACACAAAAAGCACAGGGATGAATACCCCAGGCTTTTGTTGATAGAAAAATTTAAACAAGATAAAAAAAGTAGAATATAGAGTTTAAATTTATAGAATCGACAGTAGCAGTGTTGCTATTCTAGATAAAAGGGGTTTCTTTAGTTAAAAGAGCGGATTCGCCTTACCTAGCGTCAAAAATTTATTCGATTCGGGTTTTTATGTAAATAACAACGAAAAGAAAGATGAAAAATAAACACCGGCAGATTATTGCTTGCATTGCATAATAAAAAACAGCCCTAAGCGTATACATGAATTTATAGTGCTCTCTACCTAGGGAAACCACTTAGAAAGTATATTAAGATCAAGGCATTAGAAAACGTTTTTAAAACTATTATATTTTAGGCTTCGTATAAATGCAATATTTTTATATTTTATTTACATAAATTTAAATCAAAACAAATCACTCAAAATGATCTAAATCCTAAACGTTTACTGTATCAGGTGTGAACTGTACATAAAAATAAATAAAATATACTGTTTATTCACTCGATTCTCTTCTTTCACTTTGTTTTGTCACAATGCTTCTGCTTGTGCTTTTGTTTTAGCTTCTGGCAAATATTATGCAATGGAACCTGCAACCGCGTATCTGTGAGATACCAGATACAAGACACAATTTTGTAATCGTCAGCGGTATTAGCATAACGATAACAGCGAGAAAAACCACAACAAAGAGGAAAACGTGTTTCCACGACTCCTCGTGTTTGTTGTTGCTTGCCTTGCCTTGCATTCGTGTTTATCAGCCGCCTCGCTTTGCTTCCACTCTTCGTCACCGTCTCCGTCATTCTACGCACATTTGTTTACCAACAGAAACACAACCAGAAAACGCACACCAAACACACGCACACGCACACCAAAAAAACGGTGGTCGTATATGGACATGTTTTCCATCATTTCTTAAGACGCAATTTGACAATCAACAGAATGGAAACGAAAAGAGAAACAAAAGAGTAAAAACTACAACAAAAAAACGTGCACTTCACTTTTGGGGGGAGCGATCACATTGGACACTGCCTAATTAGGCAATCCTAATTAATAATACAACCCTGTTTCTAACCGATTTCGTGGTATCGAAATTTTAGATATTGATTATTTTATTGTTTCACATCTGAACCTAGCCTAGTCTTAGATTTGCGGACACTTGGAAAATTGGCAGTTTCAATTCAGAATATAAAATAAATATTTACTTAGAAAACATTAAATCTGTGATTGGCTTATCGCTTTCCATAGCTATTTCTCAAATGTTTAATTATTCTGAAACAGTTCTGGGAATTTTACGTCTCTGACTACAACTTTTGAGCTTTGGTTTCTGGTAAAATGCTCATCAATTTCTTGAATAATAAAGTCTATTTTTATTGTCTTCTTTTCAAGAAATGTATGCATAATTTTCTTTTTAATTTTTGTTATTTGCAGGTCTTTGCAAAAGTGCTTTCTAGAATACTTGAGCTTATATTTTCTTAACTCAGTATTTAGTTGATTTTCTACAAAGCTAAATCAGTTGTACCTTAAATTATTTCGAGTTTAACTAGATTTTCCACCATAAGACCTGATGTTATCACATTTTTGTATTTTAATAATCAAATTAAAAGCAACGAATAATCCCATCTACATATTATGCAAGTATTTTGAGGTAGAAGTAAATGTCCTTCTAGAAGCCACTCAAGAATTTGTGTTTATAATCAATAAAGTGTGACATAAGCACTCACCTTCCAGGCGTTGACCTTGGGCGGTGGTGCGGCGATAAAGCGTTTGGGTGGCGGAGCTGCTCCAGCAGCTCCCTTCTCCCCACCCGCCTGCTGATCGCCGTCACCCGACTTGGTCTCATTGCCACTGCTTCCTGCACCCTCGATGCTGGCACTCGGCGAGGTGTCCTTGCGATCCTTGTGTACTTTCGGGCCGCTACCGGCAGCAGCTGTTCCAGCGCCAGCTGTAGCAGCTCCGCCAGCCGCAGATCCAGCTCCAGCTCCTCCTCCACCGAGTTTGCGGGGACTACCGCCGCGGGAAGCACGGGGTCTTACTGTCTGCTTGCGATCAGGGTCCGAGGATCCAGGGCCACGTCTGCCAGCCTGCTGGGATTTCTGACCATCGCCACGGCCTCCGGTCTGCGGCTGATCGCGGGGCTTCTCCTTGCGCGCCTTTTTGCGATCGCGTCGATGGTGGGATAGTACCGGCACAAAGTCATTGTTATCGTCCAATTCTGAAGAGTTCTCGGCGGTGTTATCTCCTCCGGAGGCGGCGGCACGCTTTTCACCTGCCAGGGCCAAGCTGACGCTGCTGGTGATGGATTCCCCGGCTGCCTCGGCGGCTGCGGTCTCCTCGCTCCACGACTTAAAGCTCTTCAGATTGGGCTGGTTCTCTTTGTTATCCACGGAGGCAGAAGCAGAGGTCGAAGTGGCGGTAGTGCTGGTGGCAGTGTTGGCGGCCTTCTTGGAATCCAAATTCTGCACCACATTGGCGTACGAGGTGGTGGCGCTGCCAGAAGCGGCGGCCACGGGAGCTGCGACTGCGGCTGCTCCTCCCGTAGCGGGCGTAGTCTCCTCCTTGCCGGACATGCTCCTCAGTAGCTGAGTAGGCTGCTGCTACTCCTTCTGTCTTGGTTTCGGGTTCTTCTCCAGAGTAGGCAGCAGATGTGCTGCTCCTGCTCCGGCTTTCTTCAGCTGCTGATCCTCGTTGCTTGGGTCGGGGAAACTCTTGGCTGCTTCCGGGCCTGGTCAACGGGATGCGCGTATAATCGATGGGCAATCGATCGGCTTCTGAACTGCAAAGGTTTTCAAAAGAAAAACTAGGTTAGTCGATTGATTGTGACAAGTCGAAGGATGATAGGCCGTAAGTACTAAATATATGGATTTCCTGAGCCTAAATTAGGATGCATTGAAAAAGTCTGTGTATGAAATTATTAAATTATGTTTTGTTAAGGATTATTACATTATTTTCATTTTAAGCAATACGATGTTATCTAACTATTTGAAACGTGTATTACGTAGCCCAATAATACGTAATTTATGCAAATATATGTAAATGATGTTTGAAAATATAGAAATTTAAGCCTTTCAGAAAATACTTTCAAAGGTTTACTATGGAAAACAATGTCTTAAGAAGCCAGCTAAGAATCTCTATGTAAAATGCCCATTAAAATGTATAACGTTTTCGCCTTAGGCAGGCTTAACTGTAGGGAAAAACCCACTGAATCTAGAATTTTCTGCAAGAATATTAGTTCCAGTCTAAGCAAGCTCCACTGTAGTTGGGGTGTTTCTATCTATAAGAGCAAGGTTTGCGAACTCGCAATGTTGTTGGTAAGAAACATTATTGCGTCTAATCTTGACTCCTTGAAGCTCACAATATTTATTTAATCTTTACATATTTTTTAATGCAACCTTTTACAGCAGCACACACTCGCACACACACACACGTACTCTGCACTTTGAACTGATGAACTTTTTACTCAATGAAAGAAGAGCCTGCCGAGGAGTGCGGTTATTTTTTAAGAACTGGCCATGGCTTTACGTTCGAAAAGAGCCTCTCCCTCGGCAGCGGCCTTTCCTCGATTTTCCACTGCCACTGACACGCTGCTGCCTCGGCGAATTGGATTTTCTGGCGAAATAGCAAGTTATATATTAGATACTGTAGAGCGGACGGAACGGAGGAGTCCGTTACGGGGCACGACCAATCGAATCGAGATGGAATTATATTATTATGCAGCAGCCACACACAAGAAGAAGAAGTGAGGTTAGGGCCTGACCACTCGTATTTTTGCCCCACACAGGAGGAAGAGGAAGAGGCGGAGAGCGAACGAGAAGAAGAAGCAGTCGCACAAAGCAACACAACGCTAGCTGACCAGGGCTGGGCACGATTTTGGCCTGCCCACTTGCTACGCCATGCCTTACGTGGCCTTACGTTGCGCTTACGTGAGAGCTTATTGCAGCCGTCAAAGTCGCAGGCAATGAGAGAAATAAACATCAAATGTGTCTCCCGGCCAACGTTGTTGTTGCAGCTTGTCATGTAAACAATAAATTCGTTGTTTTTGGCCCTCGACGAGTATTATGCAATCTGTGCACGACCTGCATTGTTGCTTATGCCGCCCTGGTTTTGGCTTAAGCCAGCTGATTTTGCCTGCACTCGGATTTCAAAAAGATGCACGCGGTCACCCACACACTGGCACACATCCATCACTAAAAATGATAAATACGCACCAGAAAAATCAGAGAATTGAAATCAAATCGGCAACCAGATTCTTGATACACAAATTCCGCTCTGTTCTGCGTACGCTCACTTTTCTATATGCTTTTTGGTTTTACACACTACGCACTTGGGGCTGCTCCACGCTCGCGCGTGTGTGTGTGCGTGCGTGTGTTGTTATTGTTGCTTTACTTTTGCGGGTTTCCTCGCACACACACTTCGCACACTCTCTCGCTCGCTTGCTCTCGCTGCCGTTACCGCTGCGTCTCGCTCGCACTCACTCACGCGCTGGTCGGGGGAGAACGTTACGATATTATTTTCGCCCGAAATGCGATTCACACACAATTCGTCGTTGGTCGCGCTGATCTGTCAGTTGCCGTCGTCGCCGTGCACGTGGATCTTGTCAATTAATCGCAATTAGTCAATTAACTGGTGCATTATACCGCCGAAAAGAAAATCAAAATCTCGGTTACCAGACATGTGGTTCTACGGTCGAAAAGAAAAAGAACAGGGTCGTATCGCGCTACCAGGGCGTCGCAACCAGCGAACAGCTGATGTCCGACGACGCAAGAATGAGAAATGAGCTGTGACAGCATCTACAGGGCTGCAGGAAAATATAACACTAATTACAGGGATGGAGTATTTTGACCAGTGCTGGCAACTTTTCGGGTCATAAAAAAGCTAAACTAAAAAGCTTAGCTTTTAAAACTAAGTAAAAAATAACTTTAAAATAGCTAAAACTGGCTAAAAAAAGTCCTGCATTAAGTTTGGAAAATCTGGCGATCTTACTGCACTTTTCTGGAGATTTAAATCAATGTTTGATTGGCCATTTTATTTCAAAATCTAAACCCTACCTAAACTCTTAATGTACGTTCGAGTGCTTAATAATATTTTGCCAGTTTTGCTGTAAAAAAAGTTTTAGTTTCCGCTAACCGCTAGTTTAAAATTTATCCAGCAATGGAAAATTTAGAACGAAGAACTTTTTAGATAAAGTAATTGACGTTTAATATATAGGATATATGTACATTTCTACCGACTTTCCCATAATCGACTGAAGTTAGGAAAATATATATTGAGTAGCAGTAGTAGGTAAAATTTGATTCTTTAATTGTCATAAAGCTTAAAAATATTTTCTGAAGTATTGTTTATTATTTTGTAATATACTTTTAAGACCCTTTCAAAATACTTTTCAAAAAGAAGTTTTCTAATAATTACAATCATTTCAATACCAGTTTTTTCTTTTATATTAGATGTAATTTGAGAATTAAATTCCTTACTTCAAAAAATTCAAAAACTCATTTAAAGAAAAGTTTGGGAAATATTTATATTTCAATTGCACAAATTTCACAAATAGTAATTTTTTCACAACACAAATGGGTCACTGTAAGGCTACGAAATGCTGGGGTTAACAGATCCGACTTGGGTCGGATTGGGCACAGAGGATAAAATGGATTACGGTCGCTTTTAACTCCGTGCAAATACCAAAAGATTTTGACTTAGTTCCTAAAGTTTTGGGTTTTCTCAGGCAGATACTAAAATGGAATTCTTGATGCGGGCGCCATCCGGTGTGCTTTGATGCCTACTCCACGGTCACGGACTTGGCCAGATTCCTCGGACAGTCCACGTCGCAACCACGTAGCACGGCGATGTGGTAGGACAGCAGCTGCAGTGGGATAACGGTGAGCACACCCTGCAGGCAGTCCACGGTCCTGGGGATCTGCAGAGAGCGGGTGGAGAAGGACATGGTCTCGGTGTCGCCCTCCTCGCAGATCAGGATGGGTCTTCCCTTGCGCGACGTCACCTGCTGCAGGGCATTCATGCATTTGGTATAGACGGGATCTCGCAGCACGATCATCAGCACGGGCATCTCGTCGTCCACAAGGGCCAGGGGTCCGTGCTTAAGTTCTCCGGCCAGTATGCCCTCGCTGTGCATATAGGTCAGCTCCTTGACTTTCTGTAATTGCGAAACGAATTGGTTGTTATTACATTTTCAAATGTTATCAGTTGAGTTTCTTATCATCTTTGGGGTTCTTGGAAAAATCAAATAGGTAATAGGTATATTGGGGATTTCCATTAACTAATGCGGAAGTGGTTATAATAGAATGATGACTGGACTTAGAAACAGAGCCAAAGTCAACTTAATTGGATTGTTTGTTTACAAAGGTTATTTTCCATTCAAAGCTCTCAGAATAAACAAATAAAGGCTAATTGTCCTTCCTGTTGTTTTTTAAATTCCCTTAAGTTAATATAATTAATTAATAGAACTCTAAATGCAATCGTAGTCATTTTTTAAATTTAAAATTCTACTCAAATTTGCAAAAAAAAATCTTTGTTGACGTGGATCTGCAACTTAAATAAATTTATGGATGCTCTCTGTTTGAACAACTGAGTAGATAAGTCTGATAAATAAATGAAAACCATGACTCATTTCTAGCTCTAGGTGATGTGTACTTTAAAGCGCATACATAGAGAATCCCTTACCAGTGCTCCCTCCAGGCAGGTGGCAAAGTTAAAGCCCCTGCCCATGATCAGCAGCGATTTGTGCTGGTACAGCTCCTTGGCCAGTTCCTGGACCTGCGAGTTCAGCTGCAACACAGTCCTAATATGCTCATCCAGCTGGGACAATCCATCGATGATCTCCAGGCGTCGCTGTTGCAGGGACAGGCGATCCTCCGACATGACCAGGGCAAACATCACCAACGAAATAAACTGCGAAGTGTAGGCCTTGGTGGAGGCCACCCCAATCTCGGGGCCAGCGTTGATGTGCACGCCGCAGTGCGACTCCCGGCAGATGCTGCTGCCCACCGTGTTGGTGACGCCCACGATGAGGGCTCCCCTTTGCTTGCAATACCTCAGAGCCATCAGGGTGTCCGCCGTTTCGCCCGACTGAGAGATGAAGAAGCACACGTCATCCCGGAAGATGGGCGTGTTGCGGTCGAGGAAGTCCGAGGCCAGCTCGATCATGACAGGGAGTTCGGTGAGTTCCTCGAGCAGCTGCCTGGTGGCCACCGCACTGTGGTAGGAAGTGCCGCAGGCAATCAGCATCAGGCGCCTGCAGCGCTTGATCTCCGGGATGTACTCCTTGATGCCGCCGAGGACCACGGTCTGCGAGTCGAACCTCATGCGGCCACGCATGGTGTTCACCACCGATTCCGGCTGCTCGAAGATCTCCTTGAGCATGAAGTAGTCGTAGTTGCCCTTCATGATCTGCTGGATCTCCATCTTCAGGGTGATGATCTCCCTGGCGTGCGGATCGTCGGAGGACTTGTTCAGCCGATGGATGCTCAGGGTACCGTCCCGCTTGACGGCAGCCACGTCATCGTCCTCAAGGTAGATGACCCTGTTGGTGTGCTCAATGACCGCCGAGGCGTCGGAGGCGAAGAAGTACTCGACCTCCTTGCGGTCCAGCGGCTGGAACTCGGCATTACAGACGCCGGGCGGCAGGACCTGGTAGGCCTGCTGCTGCGGCTGGCCATGTGGCCGATGGGCCTTGGCGTACAGGATGGGTATGTGGTCCGTGGCCAGCTTGGTCTTGGCCTTGATGCCCACCAGCAGCGGTGAGCCTCGCCGGGAGGCCACGCACTCGCCGGGGAAGTGCTTCGACTTGAAGGCAATGGCGAAGGCGCCCTCCAGCTGCTGGATGGCCTGCTCCACCAGCTCGCCGAAGGTGTAGCCGGGATGCTTCTGCCACAGGTGGTGCACCAGCTTGGCAATCACCTCCGTGTCCGTGTCGGACTCAAAGACGTGGCCGCGCTTCTCCAGCAGCGTCTTTACATCCTTGTAGTTCGTAATGATCCCGTTGTGGACGACCACAAAGCTGTTCTCCAGGTCGGATCTCTGCGGATGCGAGTTGAGCTCGGAGGGCACTCCGTGGGTGGCCCAGCGCGTGTGGGCGATGCCAATGTGGGTGTCGATGGGCTGGGAGTAGTCCCCGCCGCGACACACCTCCGCTATGGCATCCTCGAGCACCTTCACCTTTCCCGTCCGCTTCACCAGGACAATGGAGTTGCCCTCCGCAGGATTGGGGTCGTCGATGGCGATGCCCGTGGAGTCGTAGCCACGGTACTCCAGCCGCTTGAGCCCCTGCAGCAGGAGATCGAGCACCTCCTGCCGCGACTTGGGCGTGAGGTAGTTGAGGTAAGCGAATATGCCACACATTCTGGGAGCTGCTACTTGGCGTGGCCTACTGTTTTCTGTTTCTGGTGATTTTCCACGTCGCCGAACGAACTTTCCGGTCAGCTGAGGCCGAGATTGCGCTGTTGTCGCTGCTGCTGCACTGCGATTGTCGGGCCTTTTATCGCGACAGTCGTCGCTTCGCTGGAATTTCGTCGCTTAGTTTGTTTTCCTCTGATAAACTATTTGTTTTTACTTTTGTTCTCTCCGAAAAGAACACGTCTGCCTAGAGCTGCCCTTCTGGCTACTTTATAGCGAGTTCTAGTTTCGGTAGAAAAATTAGAAAAAGTTTAAAAGTTTCTATTAGTTAATTTATTTATTTTTACAATTTATTTAATGATTTAGTACTTATAAACCTTATGAAAAAATTATTATTTTCGTATTTGGTTTTCTCAAAAATAAAACTCTAGTTCTATAATCAAGTTCGGTACAGTTGCTCTTATTCGAAATATAGAAAATTTTAATGATTCATTGGTTTACAGACCTAGAATTTACATTATTTTTATCCCTATTTCCAAAAATAAGAAATATATTAATAGAAAACAATATCATAATGGGCAGAATTCTAAAAAGGTAATTTCGTCACTTTTTTCGTAGCTTCATTTTTTTTTAAATGAAACCAAATAAAATAAAATAAAAAACTCTTTTTGAGAAGTGTTTCAGATTTTAGTTTAAAAAACTGAAAACCCTTAATTTCCTAACCGCAGAAGCAATTGAAAAAAAAAATATCCAAAACTATTTTCATAGCTTAAATTGTTACCATCTTTAAATTGTTGGATTTTAAGTTCGTGGATGAAATCATTAAATGTAAAGCATGAAAAATACATCAAAGATGAAAAATTAAAAATTTTGAGAAATAAATATTTTGAGGGAAATATCGACTCTGTGATTTTTTAGGGGGAAAGCTAAATTCTCATCTGGCAACACTGCCCGTAGTTTTCAATCGAGTTGGCATCGCCAACATTGTGCAACGCGAAAACGGTGAAAAAATATCTAGATTCTAGAATTAAATTTGCATTTAGGCGCGAATAGCGGCGATTAAAAATGACTGTGAACAAGCGCGACGCGAGCGCAGCGCGATCGCGATGCTTCTTCGACATATCGCTGGGCGGCCTGGCCGTGGGCCGCATCGTCTTCGAGCTGTACGGCGATGTGGCGCCGAAGACGGCAGAGAACTTCCGGGCCCTGTGCACGGGCGAAAAGGGCCTGGGCATGGTTACCGGCAAGAAGCTCCACTACAAGGGGGTCATCTTCCACCGGGTGGTCAAGGATTTCATGGTGCAGGCGGGCGATTTTAGTGCTGGCAACGGGACAGGCGGCGAGTCCATCTATGGCGGCACCTTCGAGGGTGAGTGCGTGTGCTTGTCGTGTTTGTGTGGGTGCCAGTGTGTGTGTATGTATGTATGCTGGGGTTTGTGGTTGCAAATAAAATCAATACAGTGGGCACCAAATAAGATCAACTAAGGTGTTATTTGTAACAGAATTAGGTTCCAACTGCTTTAATTTCCAATATACAAAAATCTAAAGTTTTCAGAACTTAAAAATTTATATTTTTTAAACTGTAATTATTTTAAAAATAACTATGATTAATTAATTTGTATCTTTTCCGAGTTAACCATCGTGAGTGAGCTTATGAAAACAAATTCTTTAAGAGGTTATTTGTCAGAATTTTCTTGGGCTGAGAAGTACAAAAACAAAACCTACACAATTTTCGCTCTTGGCTTTGGGGCTCTGACTTTGAAATTCGCCGCCCCTTTATGTTTTTATGTAGTAGCAATCGTAAGAAATTCGCATTTTGTAAGTAAATATAGAAATTTGAAAACATCTTTTAAGGAATTTCCAAAAAACGAACCATATTAATTTATTAACAAACTGAATGGTCATTGATTTAATAACTAGACCCAAATAAAGGCTAAAATCAAGGTTGTAGCATCGAACCTAAAGCTTAATACTTATAATTTCAGATGAATGCTTTGACAAGAAGCACGATCGCCCCTTCCTGCTGTCGATGGCCAACCGGGGCAAGAACACCAATGGCTCGCAGTTCTTTATGTAAGTGCGCTCGCTCCCGAGCCGCAATCGGCAACCGGCGGAGTCCGGACTTAACCCCGTCGTAAAATTTAGTTTCAGTTCTGTTGCAGGCACCGAGTCAGCCCAAACTAACTCTCTCTCTCTCCGCCTTCTATATTTTATCTATTTAAACGTCTGTTGTTGTTCATTAATCTATTGCCATTTAGCCGTAGCCCGTGGGCAGCAGCAAAGCGAGCTTGCGTCCCACTACTGCCCAGTGGACAAGTCCTCGAGAACCGACTGATCGACTGATCGGCTGATCCACCAACCAGCCAGCCGGTCAACCATCCCAATGCATTTGGTGTGTGTGGGTCGAAAACGAAGTGAGAGACGTAGCGCCCGGCCCGGCTTGGTTCTCTCTCTCTGTATTTCTGCTCCCTGCCTGGTCTTCGGTCCTTGGTCTCTGTCTCTGTCGGCTGCTCTCCCCACGGATCTGGGTCTGTGGATCTGGATCTCTAGCTGCGCATCTAGCCAGATGCCAGATGTGACGGTGACAGTGATCGGTGATCGGTCTCTGTGGTTGGTGGCTTGCCGAATCCTGGGTGTGCCATCCACTACTACACCTTCGATCCTTTTACTTTGTTGCACCAAACATTGTCTCCACCGACTACAGCCTCTACCACCACCTCAGCAGCCACAACAACTGAACCAAAACCAACAACATCGATTACAACATCAACCTGTGCCTAATTGCAAACCAACAAAAAGTTAGCAAAGTGTAAAGAATATTTTTCTCTTCTTCTGTTTCTCATTGTAGTACAACACAGCCTGCGCCACATTTGGACAAGTAAGTATAGCCACCAAGAAGTCCAGAGAATTCCTTGACATAATCCTAATCTTCCTTTCAGTATCCATGTTGTATTCGGGCAAGTAATTTCCGGTCAGGAGTTGGTGCGACAATTGGAGGAGCTGCCCATCGATCGGAACTCGCGGCCGCTGCAGGATGCGGCCATAGCCAACTGTGGCGAACTAGTTAGACAGACCAAGGGTATGAAGGATTACACTCTCTTACTTGAAACAACTTAAGCTTTACACTCATCCTATATCTTTTCATATTAGTGAAAAAGGAAAAGAAGCGTAAGAGGCGCTCAGCAGCTTCTGATGAGTCCAACAGCGAGGAGAGTGAGGCTGAGGCCAAGGCTGTGCGCAAGGACAAAAAGAAGAAGCGCAGCCGCAAGGAGACCAAGTCTAGCGATAGCGAAGAGTATGGCATTAATGGGAATAAGTTAAATTCGATTTTAATACCTATTTTGAACCTCTTTGTAACGCTTTGTTTAGCAATGAAGCAGCAGGACGTGGCAACGGCCGTGAGGAGCAGATGCCGCCGGAGGACGATGACGAGGAGCGAGAGGAGGGCGAGCTTCATCCTTTGGTCACAATAACAAAGATAGATCCTAACGAGATACCAGAGGTGGGTGCGCCATTCCCCTTTATTAATATTTTATTGTTTTTATGTTAAAAAATATTATGTTTCAGGTATCGAACCGATTTCTAATGCGCGACGAGCGGTCAAGGTCCCGGGATCGCGAAGACCGTGGCGGACGGGGTCTGGATCGCGATCGAGGCAGGGACCAGCGGGATCGGGATCGGGAACGGGATCGTGACCGCAATCGCAACAACTTTGGCTGGTCGAAGAAACAGGCGCCGCCCACATCGCGGAGCGGTCGGATTGTCAAAGGACGTGGCATATTTGTAAGCTCAAAGTCTCTCCCTCCGATTTCACCTCCAAATGCCTAACTTTTAAACCTGATTCCAGCGTTTTCGCACACCCTCACGCAGTCGGTCGAGGAGCACAACTCCGCCGCATTGGAAGCATGCCCAAAAGCGCACCATTAAGCTGTCTGATCTGGAGCGCATCGAGGAGGAGAGCAAGATGCGCGAGGAAGAGGTGAAGCGGCGTGAAAATGAGCGAAAGCGGCGCCATGAGGAAGCCCCGAAAAATGCAAAAAAGTCATTTTTTGAGGTCCACCAGGGCGGCACTTATGGCGGCAAAGTGACGCCGGAAAGGTCCTCTCCAGACCGAAAATTCAAGTCGAAAGACACTTCGGAACGCAACAAGGCCAAGGAGAGGGATAGTGCCAGCGAAAAGGAGAAACCGAAGGATGTGAGCCCTGTCAAGCGCCGCAAGTCGATGGACATGAATGCCTTGGACTACGAGCAGCAGACGGAGAGCGAATCGGAAACCGAAGGCGAGGAGCGAGAGCAGGAGAAGGTGAAACCACCCAGCAAGGCACAGAGCAAGGTGGATGCCTCGACCAGCAAGGATCGTAACTCCAAGCGGGAGGATCGCAGGCCGGACGATAAGTCCCGGGCCAAACACAGTCGCTCCATTTCCCCAGCCCGTCGCCATTCGCCTCCACGTCGCCAGCAACGCTCGCCCGCCCAGCGACCCAACCAGAATCAGGCCCAAAGTCAAAACCAGTTCAACCGCAATCGCCGCAATCCGTTTGCGGACAGGGATCGGCGCCGCCGCTCGCGGTCACAGGATAACGAGTACCGCAACCGTTTCCCCTTGTCTCCAGTCAGGGGCAGGGGTTCCCCTGGCGTTGACCGCCGGCGTACGCAGCGTTCTCGCAGTCGTGGTCGAAGGCAGGAGTCGCCGAACCTTAAGCGCCAGGAGTCGGCAGGCAGAAAACGTCAGGATTCGCCGGGAAAAAGGCGGGCGGACTCCAGTGAAAGGAAGAACAAAAAGCGGGAGGACTCGCCGGGAACTAACCGGGGTGAATCTCCTGTCAGAAAGCGCAAGGACTCGACAGGCAAAAAGAGAGAGGATTCACCAAGGGGAAGGCGAGAGGATTCGCAAGGCCAGAAACGACAGCGTTCTCCCAGCATTAAGAGCGGAGATTCTCCGAACAAAAAGCGTCAGAGTTCCCCCAAGGGAAAGCGTCAGGATTCACCCGGCAAAAGACAAAACTCGCCCGGCGTAAAGCGTCATGATTCACTAGGCAAAAAGCGGCAGGAATCCCCAGATAGGAACCGCCGCAAGGATACGCCGGAGAAGAAGCGCAGGGATTCGCCTGACAGAAGGCGCAGGGATTCACCTGCTAGGAGGCGTCAGGAATCGTCCGGCAGACGACGACAGAATTCTCCCGGCAGAAGGCGGCACGAATCACCCAACAACAGACGCAGTCGCAGTCGCGGACGCCGCCACAGCTCATCGCACAGCCGCAGTCCCTCAACGAGTCGGTCCCGCCGCCGCCGCTCGCGCAGCCCGCAGCCGAAGCTCACCTCTGCCCTGCCCCTGGACGAAGATCGGGACAAGGCAGCCCGCGAGAAGATGCAGAAGCGAGCCGAGGCCGCACTGCTCCTTAAGGAACACATGCGCAAGGAGATCGAGCGGGAGGAGGAGCGCCGCAAGGAGATCGCCCAGGAGGAGGAGCGCCGGGCTGACAAGCTGCGCGAGGATGAGCTGGAGAAGGAGCGCACCACGCGGGAGCTCAACGAACTGGAGCGCCTGAAGGCGGAGACCATCAAGAAGCTCCAGGACGAGGAGCGAGTAGCTTCGAGTGCAAGTGGCGGCGCAGGAGCCGAAGAAGCAGGCGGAAATGAACCAAAAATGGAAGCCAGCACTCGGAGCAAGCGCGAGTCGAGTCCGGAGGATCGGCATCGCGACAAGAAGCGCAAACACAAAAAATCGAAGAAGACATCCGCGCGTTCCGACTCGGACTAGAGTCGGACCTATCCTAGCCAGTACCAGTAGTTGAACCACAAACCGTAGCCAATCTGTTTTTGGGTTCCACCAACTATAGACTTTTACACGAAATCAAATTGTATAAAAATCACGTCACCTCCATTCTATGTAATGTTGGGGGCGATAAATAAAGACAAACATCGGTGTATATTCCATCTATATTTATTTTGTATTGAGTTTGCGGAACTCTAAGCCGAAGATAGCTTCAAAAACCACAGAAAATCCGATAGAATTTTCTTCTATAATTATTTGTGGCTCTAAAAAGAAGTGGCTGTAATAATAATTGCTTTTAATAGACGACAAAATTGCGGCTTACAAACTTATGTTTTTCTAATTAAAGTTCCAACTTCCGCCTACGGGGCCTACAGCTGACAAAAAGCTGAGCGCTATGTCACCCACATATAGTTTATGTCGCTTTTCTGTGGATACTTTTGAATTTTATATTTTAATGCCCTGCCATCTCTTAAATTTATTTAATTATCCTGTTTAATTTTGATATTTTACGTTTCCTTTTAGTTCTCTCTTTTACTTTCCTTCATTCTTTTTGGTATTTGTTTTTTCGCCACTCGCTTTCAACTCATTCATAAGCCCGGTGTGAGCTTTCGGTGCCGCTGCTTCAGTCGACGCCGGCGCCGCGGCTGCCATTGAAATTTCGACTTCGTGCGTCGCAAACAAAAACAAAAGTTGCCGTCGCCGGCAAAATGGAAGCTCGCCTCTGCTGGCTTCGCAGTCGCTGCCTCTGCCAGCGTCGCCATTACAAAGCTTTGATGAGAACGAATGTTCTCGCGCTCTCTTTACCCGGTTATGTATAGCTCTCGCTCTGTTGATAACAGACTTTCTCTCGGCATCTGTCGTGTTGCCAATTTAGCTATTTTCGCTTTTTAAAAACTTTATAACTAATGTACGATCCACATTTTGTTGTGTTTTTGGCTAATTTAGCGTTATAAAACCTGCACTGATCACTGTCAGAGATATTTAAAATCTCAAATTTTTCAAAAAATAATTTAAGTCTGCCGTTTTTAAGGGTTTTTTTTACTTTTTTTTCAAATACAGAAAAATTGTCCAACTTTGAGCAGCGATTATAAATACTTAACAATTTCTGTAAATTATAAAATTTTTGTTTTAAATATCATGATCAATTCACTAAATTTAACAATACGAAATTCGACTTTTAAAACGAATTTTCGAAAAACTGTGAGACGTAGGCAGCAGTGATGCCAATTTGTCCTTTTTCCGGACAGATCTGTCCTGTTTTTAACGCTTTATCCGGAAAAAATTGAAAATCATCCGCATACCTGAAATCTGTCCTTTTTTTAGATTTTTCATCCGGAAATCTGTCCTTTTTTTAAATCTAATATTAATTTTTTTTTTTCTAAAATAGTTGCTTTTGCGCTCCAATTTAAATTTATTATCAGCTGTAAAATATGAAAGAGGTGGCAACTTTTCGCGGCTGCCATACTTATATCGATAGTTTGGTAAGAAATTAATCGAAAAACAACTCTATTTACGGTTTACTTGCACTCTCTGTTTCGGTACTGAACACGCAATTTCAAAGTTTGTATTATTAAATTAAAAATGCCAAAAGAAGTGTATAAGCAAAAGTTTCGGGATTGTTGGCTATTGCAGCCCGATTTTATAGATTGGATTAGCCGACATAATTCAGACATTAACAAGGCTTATTGCAAATACTGCAAATGCAGTATTAACTGTATAATTGACCAAATAAGAGCTCACATGACGACAAAAAAACATGCACAAAATACATCAAGTTTAGTGAAACAAAGTACAATTTGTTTCGAGCCGGTCAAATCTTCTGAAACTTGGCGATCAGGTAAATATATATATTTTTTAAAATTTACCACTTATAAATTCATGTACATTTATTCTTTCTTCAGATTCGGATTGCGTCGCCATAAATTATGTTGTCATAATTATAACTTGCCTGAAAAGTATCTCCAATTAATTGGTTCCATGGCTACTTATGAGGACAGCAATAATGACGAAGGAAAAATAATCGAAGATGCCTTAAAACTATTATCTTAATAAAAATATAATAAAATTACTGTAAACAAACTTTTTGTCCTTTTTTCTATCCTTTTTATAATATTTTCATCCTATTTTTCCTGTTTTTTTTTCTCAATCTGTCCTTTTTTTTTGAAAAAATATTGGCATCACTGGTAGGCAGCAGTTTTTACAGCAGTATTTTGAAGTTATACGTTCTCTTTGGGGTAGCGATCCTCGCTTTCGTTTTCGCCTCTCATTCGTTTAAAAAATAAAGAATATTTTATTAATTATATATAAATATTTGTAAAAATATAAAATAACTAAGCTTAAAACAAGTTTTAAGTGCCGCGATCGGTAGTATCTATAGTACAGAATTACTCTCCGCAGTCTGCTAATAACAAACTGACACTCTCCTCTCTTTTTCTGCCGGCTTGCTTCGGCTTTCGCTCCCTCGCTCCACTCTCTCATTTCCACGAAGTGAATCCCCCTCATCTACGAATTGTCAAATTCATTCCCAAATGTTTCATCAAAATCGAATTCATCCAATTCATAGCCATGATGTCAGAGAGAGTGGGAGAGTGGAAGGTCCGAGAGAGTTGTGGATCTTAAGCGCGACCTGTGGGACTCAAGTGGGACTTAAAAGTGATGTGAGAGCGGCCACTACGTGGAATGTGGAGGATATTTATTATTGCACTATTGCAGATAAGCTTTTAATATTAAACAAACTCCTTTTAAGGTATTAAAATAAAATAAAAAATTTAGATTCATTTACTTTCGTAGTGGTCCAAATGGAGCTAGTAATGAAAATAAAATACATACAGGCAGGCTCCGGTTTTCACTTTCACAAGATTCATTCGTTTTCGTTTTCGAAAACGAAAATCGGTGCTCCCGTTTTCACTTTCACAAGATTCTTTCGTTTTCAAAAACGGGCAAGTTTGTCTTGTCGAAATGAAAAGTAAACGCCTTTTTCTACATCAAATCGGTTCTTAATTGCAAAAGGAAAAAAATAGTTGGCTCGTTGGTCTATTGATGTTTATTTCACACCATCAGTAGATCAATCTAGCTCGTAATTACTTTTTAAATAATTATTTTCTGACCCCACCTCGAATTCGCAAATAAAATATTTGCCGTCGGCAACAACAACTTTCGTTTTGGTTGCCAGTGCTGCCGTACTGTTGGTGGAACGAAACAATCTGGTCGAAATGCTTGTAAAATTAAAAGTAGGGCATTAATTATGTTCAAAGAAGATAAGAAAGGTTTTAATAAATAAAACAGTTTAATTTTAATGTTTAAATGGTACTTTTACCATTTAAAAAAGGTATAAAAATTTCCTGTTTAAAGAGTGGCAGCGCTCTTGAACCGATAAATAAACAATTTCTGCATTTATTTGGGTTTAAAACAAACAATTAAAAAAAGTAAAAGCATTCAAACATTCTGTTTACTTCTCAAAACGTCCAAGTCAACTGTTTGAGCAATAAAAATAATTAAATATTTCGATAACAAAACGATGAAAAAAAGTTTGTGAAAACCGGAGCACCTAAAAACGAAAACGTACGATTTTGGT
Source organism: Drosophila triauraria (assembly GCA_014170255.2). Taxonomy (NCBI): domain Eukaryota; kingdom Metazoa; phylum Arthropoda; class Insecta; order Diptera; family Drosophilidae; genus Drosophila; species Drosophila triauraria. Next base: position 24,093,875 of record CM024337.1, read on the forward strand.
CTAAAACGAAAACGAAAAACTAAAGTGAAAACCGGAGCCTGCCTGATAATCTAATGAAAAAAAATATAATAAATAGGTAATAAAAAAGCAAATATATTACTGACTTCAGTTCCAACATCAAGATATTCGATATATTAATACTTTCCGGCTAATAAATTATTAATTTAATATACAGGTTCCCAATGACTGAAATTTCGTTTTTTAACTGTAGCTACAAAACCGACAAGCTGGCAACACTGGTCGGCAGCAGTCCCCCGTTTTCAGTTCCCTTTTGTTCAGTTTGTTCGCATTCGGCAAACTGTTTGGACGTGTTTGCTCGCTCGCTCATCGGAATTGCGGGCGCGTTTCTCGAGTAATTCTTGCCTTTGCCGGCGCTTGTGATTTTGCGATATTTTGGTCTGCTTGTGTGCAACAAACAAAAATTAAACAATCTGAACAACAACAATAATTGCAGCTCCAATATTGAATTGTGCGCGTAATTTATGTACGAGTGCGTGTGTGTGTGCGTGAGTGCGACAGAAACACAAACGTAAAACGGAAATGCAAAAAAGACAACAAAGGCGGTGAAGGTGGAGGGGGGGCGATGGAGGCAACAGGAGCCGGTGCAGCCGGAAAGAGAGAGGAACGGGCGAGCGAGAAAGAAGCTAATGAAAACGAAATGTGATTCATTGGCTTTATCAATTGTGCAAATTCCGGCATTGTTTAGTCCTGTGTGAAAATAAATTATGACATAATACAACAAAGAGAGAATAACAAGACGGCATCGAAGAAGAGGCAGCCAAAAAAGAGACTAAAAGTGCGTGTGTGCGTGAGCTTGCGAGAGGCTTTGTGTGCTTGTGTGGGGGTGGTAAAAATACTTAAAAACTGCCGAATTCCAAACAAACAAAGCCAGCCAGAAAGGATAAAGGAATAGAAAACAAAACAAAGGAAAAGAAAAGACAACAAGTACAAGTACAGTAGTTAATGCAAAAGCCCAATGAAAAGGCAAAAAGCAAAAACCAAAGCAAGAGCGTAGCAAAAACAAGGAGCAAGCGGCGGCAGTAGCAGCAGCGACGCCGGCAGCAAAAGCTTAGTAAGCTGCGCTGCTGTTGCTTCTTCTTCTGTGTTTTTTCATCGCTGTATTTTCGTTTATTTTTCGCAAACAAAATGTATATGATGCTGGGAGAAGAAACGAAGCAAGAAGAAGCAACGGAAGAAGAAGGAGCAGACCGAGCATAATAGAAGGTAGAAATTTCGAGGAAATCGAAATTTGCGTCGTTGAAATTCGTTTGTTCTCCTTGCTTCCTCTCGCTTCGCCTCCTCCTCCCCCTCCTCCCCCTCTCTTTCGCTCACTGTTGGCCATGCTGAGCGCCTGATTCCTTGCCAGTGTGCGTGTGCTGTGTCTGTGCGGATGTGTGTGTGTCTTGTGCAAAAATTCGCATACAATTTGTTTTATATAACAACAACTACCCCAATATGATTTCCGCTCAGCAGCTCCTCGCCGTTTTTTGCTTATCTCCCAATTTTCGGTTTTATTTTACCAAAACTTTTTCAGCCACAGCTGAAATTTATATTTGAATGTGTCTGTAGGTATTTTTATTAAAAAAAAAAGTTGTAAACAAAGCGGCCAACTCGCTGGGCTGTAAACAAATAAACGCAACTGTATACAAAACATTCGCCGGCAGCAAAAAAGCGAAGCTTAAAATTCGCCAAGCACTTTTTGCATTTTTCTTTTGATTTATTGAATCTTTTTTTTTTGTTTCTGCTCTCGCAAAGCCAACAAAAAACCAATTGTCATACGTGCACACAGAGAAAATTAAGGGAATATGATTTAATATCACTGAAACGTTACCTATTTCAATTTTGATTAATATTTAGTTACTAAATATCCTCAAAAAATAACATTTTATTATATTTAAATATTCTTAGAACATATTTATTTAGTTTTTCAAACTTAGAATGAATTCTGTAGTTGATCAGCACCGGAAAATGATAAGGAAGAAGTGCCTTCATTCTGAGACAGCTGTAAATACTAGCCTGTACTTTTTTTTAGCTCGAGTCCTCAGAAGCCTTCTTGTAGAAAATATTTTTCGAAATGTTAACGTTCTGAGATCTGAATTCCAGAATTTTCCCACTTAAAATGCGCTTGTCGCAGTGTATAAAAACTTTGTCTGCGCTACGACATTCCGAGCTTTACTTTACTTTACTTTGCATGGCTTTTTTGCACTCTTTTTGCCAAAAGCCTTTGATAGTTGAAATAGCAATAGCAACAACAACAACAAATATAATAGTAATGGCGACGCCGCCGAAATATATTTTAGCATTCATTTATGCGACTCTTTATTTTTGCAAGCTTTGGTTTGCCGCGCGAATTCGCGCACTCGAGATAGAAATGTATCTTCGAGATACACGCGCCTTTTGTGGAATTGAAATGTGCCCCGTCGCCTTTTATGTGGCATCATCACCGTCATCAGCATCTCAGCATCAGCATCAGCATCAGCATCGGCATCATCATTATCATTATTATTATTATTACTACTATTATTATTATGGTGATGCGTGCGTAATGGATACAGCAAGAGGAAGAAGCTCTGCCGCAGAGAATCTGAGCAGAAGAATCTGCGAATTTATCGCAGCTTAAATCCGAACACACACACACTGAAAAGCCAGTACAAATTTAATGCCGATTAAAGGATGAGAGAGGATGTGAAATTAGTGGTAAATAAAGATGAGATAGGAAAAGGCTAAAAAAGTTTCTCGGAAGATGTTATTACTAGGCTAGATATGACACTTTTGATAAGTATGGGGGTTTCTGGGAGATTTCCTTTACCAAATTACCTAAAATATTTTTCAAATTTAAAATAGGAGAGTCTTGCATGTGTGTTATCTAAAGATATATACAAATTAGTACCTAGTTTTCTTAAATCAAACCATAATATTACTATTCTTAATATACCTTTAGAAATCAGATATAAATGGCCTAATTACTTACTAAAATTTAAACTTAATGCAAACTAGGTTATGCCCAAGCTTACAAACAACATGACTTTAATTTGCAAACTTTGGTTGGCTTTCAGTAAAAGTTTCCACAACTTTATGGCTTCTAAAGTGTAATCAAGTAAATCATGGAATATTAAAAACAACTTTAGACCTGCTGAACTTTCCCTAGTAAAACTTTATTTTATTTGATTGGAAATTCGCACATACTGGGTATACCATAAACGCATAATGTTTTATGTAATTTCTAGATGGGTAATAAATGATTTGCCCATTTTATGGTCTTGTTTTTGTATGCTGTGTATTTTATGGGCTAATTCTTATCGAATGTTTTTGAATGCTTTTTCTTTTGTAAAATTTATTTTTTTTTATTTAATATACACATAATTTCATCCCCCAAATGGCAGGCTTGACTGTGAAAACGCTTCATACTTCCATCAATTTCCCGATTTGAGCGCTGACAACAAATGACATTGGCGCCGGGCCATCGTGTTAGCGGCATGTTTGTGCGGACTATTAAACAAATTACGTATACGCACTGTTGCTCGCGTAAAATATTTATGCGTGTGCCCAAAATATATTAGCATACTTTTGTGTGTGTGTGTGTATGTGTGTGTGGCGCGACTTTGCTGTGTGTGCGTGGGTGGGTGCTCGGGTGCGTGGGTGTGTGCATTAGATTAGTAAATAAAATTCGGTGATTTGATTTCTCCCCCATTTCCGTCCATTACCGAAAGCCAAACATCGCCGTGAGAGAGCAGCAAGCAATGGGAAAATGCTCCTGGTAATCGAATTGACTGCCAGCGTGAAGAGTTCGTTAACGTTCCAATAATCGCGACCGAAAAATAAGAGATATATACATATATATTTAATTACAATCGCGGTTGGGCCACAAGAAAGGAGCCCCGGCTCGAAAGCGGTGACAACCAACGTCGGATTGCAATGTTTTTGTTTTACAATCGACGCCTCTTTGTGATTCAACTGATTGAGATCCTGCTGCTGCTGCTAACCGACAATGGACGACTGACACTGAACAGGGAGCCGACAACAGGTGAGTTGTGCCCACTTAGCTAGTTTACTTAACACATTCCAAGCAGGGTTGCTAATCTGGCAATACTTTAGCCAGTTTATGGTATTTTTAAGCCTTGAAAAAGCTGACAGTTGTAAATAATTCAAAATATATTAATATATAGATGGACTTTTAAAATGGTGGCTAAATTGGGTTCAAACTTCTAAAATCGTAAAAAATAAATATTCCCTATAGAAATATTAAGTTCAAAAAGTTCTTCAAAGGAAACTTGGCTTTTTTAAGCATTTTTCGATTGACTGGGCCCAATCTTTTGGCAACACTGACTCCAAGTGGGAGCTGGAACTCCGCTGGGGACCCGCAAAACTTGGGGCAATAATCATAAACTATTGGCGTAACATGGCAGGCGTGTCCGCATTCCACTCCAAAGGTCTTTCAAGACTCTCAACGGGAAGTACGGAAGCACACAAAAAAAAACTTGTTGAGTTTCAAGGGGTTGAGAATGGGTGTGGGTCGCGCCGTCCATGTGTTCGTTCGGGTTCGGGTGTTTGTCCCCGGGATTTCCACGGCCAAATCCCATAAAGAAAATCAGCAACATGAAATATTAAAGTTGGTAAAACACGCGAGAAAAGTTTTTCGGTCTTCCGCGGCACGATTCCTGTGAGGATTGTGGCGTCAGGCAGAAGGAGCTGCCAGCCAGCCAGCCAGCCAGGATAACTACCCCTTGCCACGGCTTTGTGAATGTTTTATTTTCGGCAAATGCTCTCTACGCCTTTTGGGGGTTGCTGACGCCCCCCGAAAACCCCCCTGGAATCCGGAATTGTCCCCTTGCATGTACGCTGGCTATTGCGAGGTTATTGCGTCGTTGATTTGGCTAAGCGAGGTTATAATTCTAATTTATTGTAAGTGAACAAGTCAAAGGCATGACTTGATGGGTGCCTATCTCATTTCAAGGACTCCCTTCGCGAGGCAAGATTTGGCTTTGAGCCGGCAAATTAGACGACAAATTCAGAACTCACCTGGCTGTTGTTTGTTCCTAGAGTTATACCACCCTCATCATCATCATCCGAGGGCCACCTGCCGCGTTCCCACGTTTTTAATATAGCCATTTCAGGAGCCCCCTCGACAAATTCAAATACAAAAATGTAAAGTTTTTCGTTTGATGTTTGGTAAATAAAAACCATATGTGCTGGCCATCAGAAATATTCCAACAGTTGCCGCTCGTCAATAAGAGCTTTAACCTATTCACATTTTAAGGCATATTGAATATTGATTTTTCATGCTATTGATGCTATAATTCCCACAAATAAGTCATGAACATCGTAGCTAGTGTGGCAAATTGTAAAAAAAAACCTTTTCTCCTCTTTTTATGGATTTGTATATGTAATTATAAAATACTAAATATTTTACAAGAAAACAATTGAGAAGTAAATTCATAAACCTAAGGGAAGCAGTTCTCAAATTTGATTGTTTCTGGTAAGTGAGGAAAATAAATATCTCAACTAGTAAATAAATTCCAAACTACCTAAAAATGTTCACAGACAAATAAATTGTACTGTCGCAGGACCTGGTGTTAGGCAAATGCTTTTAATAAAAGAACATAAATTGTTCCTTTAATAAATAAAATGGCTGAATATATAAATCTTTCCTGTTCCGAAAAAAAGTAAAAGCTAACAAACTCTATATTTTACTTAAGCTTTAATTGACCTAATAAAGACATCATGTTGTGCTTCAGCAAAAAAAATAAATAACTTTTCTGAACGTTTAATTGAACTTTAAGAGACTTTGGCTTGTAGCTATTTCAATTCTATTTCTGGTTTTAGAGAATGTCCTTATCACTAACAGTTTTAGATTGAGAAAAATTGTCAAGTGGATAGCAGAAAAAGCATCGCCAATATCCTGAAATCAAATACTTGCAAATGGCGAGCGATTACTGTGAGTCGCCCGGCGAGCCACCCGCATGAAACGATTCCCTGCAACATATTGGATTGCAAGGGACAATCAATCAATCCGAGACACATCCAGCGGTCATCCCTCATTCATCAGGTCCTCGCCAGATCCTCCTCCGGTGTGCCCATGCCACAGGCCCACCCAACCACACACAATCATCAACTATTTATCCCCAATTGCTTGGAAGAATCGCTCCGAGTACAGGGCATGGGCAAGTTCATGAGGCCCGGCACCGAAGCAAACCGAATGCGAAAACTTTGCACACATGACAGAGCAGCGGCAGGATGCGGCGACGGGGATCCGGTGGAGGCGCGGTGCCAGGAAATGGCGAAATTGTGGGCGGGGTCGAGGGTACAAGGGGGTGGCTGGGCGGTGCGCCAGAGGCAAAGGCAAAAGTCCAAGTCAAACGACTAAGCGGCATGTCGTCAATAAATTTTCCATTAAATTCAAAGTAACCCAAAACAAGCAAAAACGGGGCAAAATGAAAAAAAAAGAGAAGGAAAAACCCAAACGGAGGAAGGTATCCGAAGGAACATGGCGCAGAACACTACATAACTTTTCCCTGTTACGGGCCAATGTGTGTGTGTGTTGCCCCCGTTTATGTGGCGAATTTCATGAAGTCTTGATTTTGAAAAATCAGAGAATAAGTCACTAGCTGAGAAAATATTCTATGGCACAAAAAACTTACTAACATTTTATAAAATTAGAAAGCTTTACGTATAGATATTCTAGATTAATGTGTTAGAAAGCGAGGCGTAGCCACAGAAAGTCACATATACTGCCAATGTTCCAATAGATCGCCAGAAGAGGTTTTTTCTATGAGGCCAAGATAGGGACTTGTCGAAGCCTGCTATAAAGCGAAGCTAAACCTTACCAGGGCTTTCAGAAGTCGTAGAATATCATATGATTTCGCGAAAACTCCTCCCCATAAACGGTATGCGGGTGTGGGTGTATCTTTTCCCCTCGACCTGGAGTGTGTGTGTATGTTTGTTATTGGTATAGCTTCCTGCTTTCCGCTTGCCTGCCTACTTCGGCAATTGCCTTCAACTCGAGCCTCTTATTCAATTTTCGCTGGCGTGTGGCGCCATCTAGCGCCCACCGCCAACAAACCCCAGCAGCAACAACAATAAAAACAACAATAGCAACACAGCAACAAATGGCAGCAAGCGCTGAGCGTTATTGTTGCCTCCGGCAATACACTGCAGGCTCACCATAAGCTATGGGACAACCCACAACATCCACGAGACATCAACAACAAAAGCATGAGATGGAAGGCAGGGATGGGGTCTTAACCATGGAAAATCGAAGAATTATATACTCTTTGGATTACGCTTGGCGCCGTTTCTACAACACAAAGTTTTCTTTAATCGAATTTAAAGGTAATCCAGACTATATACAGCGACAGCGATACAGAGCAAATCGAGTTGAGATCTCTTTGAAATGGGTTTAATCCTATAGCTCTAAACTTAGTCTATTAATTTCTTATTAAAAATTAAGAAGAAAATGTCTGTTTATTTTCACTTTGTAATATCTATATATTAATAGGCTAAGCCTTTTTTAGTAATCCCTTTTTCCCCTACTTCCCGTTAACCGATTTTGAAACGGAATATACCATTCGATTCGTATTAATTTGTAGATGTGCAGAATATGAAAAAAAATTGAATTTGACAATGTTACCTGTTAAGTGCAGGTAAACGAGAAATACGTATATGAAGCATACGAAACGGAAACAACAACAATTTAACGAAGCAAGCATTGGAAATCTTTTCCGTTCTATTGCGATAAATCAAAAGTTGTTCAAATTTAAGCAGAAAAAACTGGAGAAAATTGGTGAGTTTGGCAAAAGTGAATTGTGAATCCAAAGAACGTGGTTATTTTGAAAAGATAATTTCAGAATTGCGATTGTTCAAGTTATTCGTTATTCACATCGTAGAAGCGTCAGTCTAAAGGTTGTTTCGGTGAGTGTCTTTCATTCTATCACATCGATTAATTGTGGTTTTCAATTGAAGAATTTAGAATTTCGAACGCGTTATGCCTCGCCACCGAACATTAACAGGGAGGGGGGAGAGGAGAGCCGTTAGACAAAGCGTTGCTTCTCACCGCAATGTAATTAATCCAGATATTACTTATGATGATGATGAAGTTCCTTTCGATGAATTGAATGATAGTTACAAAGTTGCATTAAACGTTATTCCGCGTAATTTCGATAGTTATTCACTCGGTCGACTCGAATTATATTGTAGATTTTGCAATGCTCGCACATAATCAGGGAATGTTTCAAATCTTCTTTCATTCAAAATAAAATGTTTCATTTGAAATAGAACATCGTTTGTTTGCATTATGAAAAGACGTCGACAGTTGGTAGAGTGGGGGATTTTCCCCCACTGGGCGATCCTAGTATTCTTTAATTCAATAGATAAACTATATCTTTCATTTCAATTTGAGGAATAAGATATCAAAGATACTACTTCATATAAGGATATTTTTGCAATATTTTGTATAAGAGTGTTATATTTTCTAGTTCTCTTTAGATTCAGATTTATTATTTGTAAAAAATACTACCATCTTCCCCAAATAAATACCTATAGTAACCAGAGCTCTGATAAACGCACCTTAAATATTTTGCAAATTTATAAGGCTTATTTTTAGTTAGGTCAGCTTGTTGTTGTCCCGTAAAATATTCATTTTCCAAAGATGACAAAAACACCCTTTTTGCCGGCATATTTATTACAGAAAACCTTTTCATTCCTTGGAGGAGAAAAATGCCATTTTTGGTGAGGGTATAACAACAGCATCAGCAATAAGTTTTCTTTTGCGAATCTTTGCTGTTGCCTTTGTTGTTGTTATTGTGGGTTGCTGGTTTATTCATATCTTGCTGATATTGTTGTTGTTGTAAGCTGCTGCTGCTGGTGGAAGCAACAACCCAAAAAGCTGCCTCCAAAAGTGCTCCATATTCATATGCAAATAGCAAAAGGCGAGGACCTTTGTTCTTCAGCTGCTGGCTGCTGGCTGCTGGCTAGGTAGTTGTTTTTGTTGTCATGGCGGGTGTTGTTGGCTGCTGGCACTATTGTTGTTATTGTTCTGTCGACGTCGACTGCATAGCTGGCGCCCCTAATGCTTGGATTTCAATTTTCAAGTGCTTCCTGCTGCGGTTTGTTGCTGTTGCTCTACGCTCTGCTATTTGACATCTCAAGCAGCGTTACAGCGGCAACAACAACGAATGGCTATAACAACAACACCCCCACCCTCAACGCTTCCCCCGGCCCATTACACTCGCCCTGCCGCGGTGAAGAGAGCTTCTGTAAAAACAGTTGAAATAACAACTTGAGGAGTCAACGTTTTGCTAGCCGCAATAGAAAACAGAAAATCGGCTCATCCAGACCACAAATGCAAGCCGTTTCCCTGCTCTTGACTGGATGAGTGCCTCCACTATGGGCCCATGATGATGACGATGGCGTCGGCGCTGGCCACGGGGATGAGGATGAGGATGAGAGGATGACGACGATGAGCCTAAAAATGCTTCAGGCGCCGGCTTACAGAGAACGAGCCACAGTGCTGGGACAGGGACAGGCACGAGGAGTGTTATAGCGTGTGTGCTGCTGACTTTACCGTGGGTTGGAGGATTTTAACTAGCAAACTTGTCCCGGAATCTTGTGGATGCTTCAGCTCCGCCTTTTAAGCCGAAAAATGCTACCAAAATCGAGCTACTAAGCTTGGACCTTACTGAATACCTAAGAATTTTTCACATTATATATTGTAGAGGGATTTCAATTGTCTTTCCCAGAATTTATTTATGTATTTCTTATCTTATATATTTCAGAAAATCCAAAGAAAACAAATATAAAACCGACTGAGCTGTTATATATGTTAACCTGCATTTACCTGTAACACCGTTTTTTCTAATGACTTGTTAAACCCTATTCTTTCGATGTACCTAAGTGTGTGTTTTTCAAGCGCATTTGCTTTGATTAAAGTAACCCCACATGCACAGGAGACACTGGCAATGGCCATGACTATGACTATGGCGATGGCGATGACGATGCTCCTGCCCGGAGGAGGATCCTGTGCAGCCGTTTCCGGTTTATAGCCTCATTGAAAATCCTCGCTGCTGCCGCTGCCCTGACAGCTTTAAACTGATTGCTCGCACATATAGCCACACAGCCACAGCCCTCAGCCACACCTACACCTGTACACCACCACTCTGACACCTATGTACACCGACACCGACACCCACACCCCCAGCCGTGCAGCTATGTTTGTGTGAAAATTCTGGGAAATCAGTTAAGTACATCGCAGACCTTTCCCCCGACGGCACTTCGCACTTGGCAGGAAAGCAAAGATTTTTCTACTTTTCTCGTGGCGAGAAAAATCTTTGGGAAAATATTTTATAAATTTCATAATCTTTTAATGGCAACGCCAAGGGTCGTCGCATGGGTCTGGGGGAAGCATATTTCCTTTTTGCCCTGACAATTATACGGAAATCATCCCCCTCCGCGTCCGCAGTGACTCTTATCTGACTCGTGTGGCCGGGAATGAAGAAAAAAAAATTATAAAACGAATTCTATTAGTTCAATTAGACAGTTGGTGTGGACGGGAGCATCCATTTTCCTGCAATACTAATGAGGGAAAACTCAAAACTCGAACTTGAAAAGGTGTGCAAATGCGCAGAGAATTTTTAAATATATTTAAAGGATGCCATTTTATACAAATAGTGAACTGACACGCAAAATGTTTAGGGCCTTGTCTGATTAAATCAAGCAAAAATCTCTTATAATAAATAATTAAACTCGTTAGTTTTTAGGGCATATTTTCTTAGCTTTAGTTTACCTTAATGTCTGTAACAAGCATTGGAGAACTTATAATATACAATTTTGCAATTGTGAATTGATTTAAACTATAAGTAGCTCTGGCTAGTTACTTCCTAACCAATTCCCTTGCCCGATTACTTGTTTACTTAGCTTGTTTACATTTATTTTATTTTCACATTATCGTAGATTACGCTTCCACCCTTTTAACTCCCCAAAATGACAAACTACGATATGACCAAGTCAAAAGTATTTCTTAATAAAATCGTCTAGACGGCGATGAAAAAAGTTTTTGTTTACTGCATACTCCATCGTGGTTGGCGATGTGAAAATTAAGTTGTTTAGAAAACGTTTTCTGGGACACCAGACGAAAGGCAGACTAATAAAAGGCGGCGGCTGATAAGTATATAAAAAACATGAAATTTCATTCATTACAGGTGAGAGATGCCACGGAGTAAACTTGACTCAAAAAAATGTGAATTGAATAGGCCGCATGTGATGTGTGATTTTTGCTCATGGTGCTTTTCTGCTTGGTCCGTCCCATAAGCATATTAAGGCCTCTCTTGGCCCCATCCAGACTGCGAATTTTATAGAAAGTTAAACGGGAAAAAAATAAGAAATATAAAACGGGAGTAAAACGGAAAAAATTGTAAAAAATAGAAAAAATATCCCCCTTAGTCAGCATGATATTTCAAATTTTATTTCTCCCCCTGCAACATGTGCCATGCGTCAACTTCTTTCGAAATGTTTATATAAAATACAGTGAGAGCGAGAGGAAAAAAATATATAAAAATATGAATAAATGGAAAGGAAATGGAAAGGCGGCAGCAAACTTAAGGCGACTCCTGCCTGGCCGGGCCGGGCCCACTCCGCCGTAATGGCCAAAGTGCTGCCGTTTGGCAATTAAAATTATTATTAGAAGTTAGTTGGCATGAATTTGCGTAGCCGTGGCGCCCCGCATTAGAAAACTTTTTCCCATTCGGCCGGCCGTGCCTTGAAGTTTCTGGCCAAAGTGTGGGCCGGGCCTTAAATGCGATGCTTTAATAGCGCACCAAAACGCGCCTTAAAATTAAACTGGGTCTGAAGTTTAAACTTTGTAAAACGTGGCCTAGATGACGCCGCGCTTTTATTTTCCGCCGTTTTCCTCGTGTGCGACCCGAAATGCCAAGAGCCTTAATGTCATATTATTTCTTTGGCAATTAGATATGTTTAGAGTTTATAAACGAGACGTTCAAATGATTATGGCCACAGACGGCGTGTGCTTCAGATGTTTTGATACTTCTAAAAATAAATGAACACCGCTAAATAGGAGACTTAAGAGAAATGAAAGAGTAATGTTTTATTTTTAACACTTCATGGGTGATGTTAATGTGGATGTCATGCCTGACAATAAAAGAATTTATTCTAGATTTAATGTAGAATTTTTAAATGTTATTTATTACAATTGTTGAAGCATTTTTTAGTTTAATAAGATTTAATTGGTAGATACCGAAACATAAAGAAGGAAACACTATTTCTATTTATGATAAATATTTATTTATTATATTTAAAGCTTGTTACTTAGTAACAATACTCCCTTGCTTCTAACTTTATTTAAAAATCAAAACATACAATAATTAAATTTATTTTTGGTATCATAAGACAGTGTCAAAAGACCCTGGAGTTTAAATGGTTCCACCTCCATTTTGTTTGGCCAATCACTCATTCAATTCATGACTCTGGTGACTCGATTTGTAAGCCCTCTTGCAGGCTTCACATGTCCAATTGTTTGCCTATTCTTCAATACAAATCCAACCAATTTGAGTGGTTCCTATGTTCCTATGTCGGAATTCATCTCCTTACCTTACCCGGCCTCCTCCTGGCCGCCCAACAATATTGTTTGTCATTGTTCGTTTGACTGCTTTACGCACAGCTCGTCCGTCCGTTTGTCCGTCTGTCCGTCTGTTGGTCCGTCCAGCAACACTTTGCGAACAACAATGAAAATAGCACTTACAACTTGAACCTGGCCCTGCAACTCCCCCTCTGGAGCGGAGGCAGGGCAACTCCGGTCGACAGTGGCAAGTACAAATAAAATCCATTAAAAGTAGTACCACGTGTAAGCCGAGTATATATTTTTTTTCCATTTTTTTTTTGTCCTCTATGTGTGTGCGTGTTATTTATTTATTTTTTTGTATTAGAATGACGCATATTATTGACAAACAACTGGCGAAAAAATAGAGACAAGTGGCGGCTGGGTACGGTACGGGGCAAGGGAGACAGGTGGACCGACAGACAGAGGCGGTAATTGACGCTTTGGTCGTGTTGCAGCAACAACAAAAAAGTATAAAAGAAGTAAACAAAAAATCGCCAATGGCAAAGAACTTTGTGTCCGATCATGTCGATAGGCGAGTGCTCCCCGAAATCCCCCAGTACTCCCAATACACTTACCTGTGTCGCTATTTCGAGCCAACGAAATATGTTCAGTCAGTTCGAGCATAAAAGCAGATTTCATGGTTGATGCGGGAGGTTGGTTGGTGAGGCTGTGAGCGGGGCCTGTAAGTCGCATTTTTTTTGCCCAGTCACTGTGTGGCCAAGAAAACAAAACAATTTGTGGGAGCCTGGGTGTAAGTGTGTGTGTGTATGCTGGGTATGTTTTGTGTGTGTGTTGCTGTTGCTCCTATTAAAAATAAACGCGACTTTCAAGTAGTTTGTTATTGCTGTTAGGTGAGCTCAACGCGTGTAGATGCAAAAACAAATCATAAAGGTATCAATGCACAGAAAATAAAATAAAATCAATGTTTTAGTTAAATGTATAATTTATAATTAAGAAAATCGAATTATGCGAGTTTAAGCAAGCTTTACTAGAATTTATAGATAAAAGAAATGCACAAATTATGAATTAATATTGGCATGACCGAAACAGAAAACAAGAATTAAAATAATAATCCAGGAATTACCGACTTTAACCTTAAGATTAAATAGGAAATGTAGAACCTTTGTATATAAATTATAACTAAACGTTTGTATTCAAAACAACAAACATTTTCGGGGAATCCGCAAATATAAATCTTGAGAAAAGCTCAAACAGTAATGGTGACAACTAATCGATACTTAATATAAGAAAACCCACAAAATAAAGAAAGAACTACCCAGATTTGTAGATAAATTTACTCTGAGTGTGCAGACCTGAGCAGAGAGTGGTCAGGAATAGGGATGGCGAAATGGACAGGGGACTGGGCTAGGTTAGCCCATGTCATTTATCTACTCTTGTTCAACTTTCAGTGACAACGCTTCTCCTCTAGCTCTTTTCCGTCCACTTTTTCTTCTTTCGCTCGTGTCTGCGCTGTCATTTGAAAACAACATTATTACTACTATTATTATTATTATTGTGAGTATTATCAGCCAGTTTCGAGTTCATTGAATTTGACTAGAGACCGAACGAGCAGGGTGGCGAAAAGTACACACGAGTTCCGTCGGGAGCTGGAGGAGAAGGAGGCAGAGGAGCCTTGTCAGCCGAAGTGGGTCAGCGTAATCAACACAATCAGTGCCCAGGAATGCCACCCAGCTCTCCTGCTGGTCAGCAGCTCGCCCCTCTAGAAAGAAATTTCTCCGTCTAAGTTTCGTGTTTGCGTTTGGCTTTTTCTCACCATGACAACAACAGGAACAACCATGATGATTGCAATAAATGAAATTAATGCGTATTTGAAAGAGCCAGACAGGCGAATCAATTGACAAAAATGGAGTGTCCCATTTTGGGTGATAGCGGTGGAGGCAAACAAAATATAATACTACACACACACACCCCCCCGAGAAAAGAATGAAAAGTAAAAAATATTTTGGCATTCAATTTCGTGCCTGGGGAATGTTCTGCGTGAGTCTTTTTTGTTGCTTCTCTGTTTTTATGTCTTTACCAAATCCGTAGTTTTTAGTGTGGGCGCTCGCTAAATTTAGACCATAAATTGTGATAATGGCGAGAAATGGCAAAAATAAATGTTTGGCTATACAAACTTGATTATTCCCATTAAATGGCAATTTTTTCTGTGTAGTCATAATGCTGGGTTTTCGTCAAAATATGTTTTTCATCCGAGTGCTTCCCGTCAAATTGAATTCCAACATATGTATGTATGGTTTTGTCAAAAATAAATATGCAAAACATGTTTCGGCGTTTTCAGTTCTTAAATGGTAAAATCAATGTTACCTTTTAATAAATTTAATTATATGCATAATAAATGAAGCTTCAATGAACTGGAAAATCGAATTTTTCACAATATTCGATTAAAACATTTATCATAATTGAATGTTTGCGGCACAGAGTTGGCATATTTTGCCAAATTTGATTTAAAGCTTCACTACACAGGCTTATAAATGTGATTTAAAACTTGACGCAGGTTTATTAATGTCATAATTAGTGCAGGTAATTTTAAGAGTGTTTGATTTGGTTTTAATTGGAAGTTTCCTCCGTAGGCAATTTAATTAGAATTCCTGAGAATTGAGTTCCAAATATCTTGGGACATTTGAGGCATAAATTAAGCACAAATGTTGCGAGGAAAGGCCAAGTACATAAAGCAAAAATAAAGAGCCTGGCGTATAATTTATTAATTTGTATTCCACGCTTACCAATCAACACCACAGGCCAGGGGCCAGGGCCGATCCCAGTCTGTCCCTGTCCCCCCACCCGAGTTCGTCCGTCAGTCTGCCGCCAGTCTTGGCGGATTCATCGGCCCAATCCCAGTGCCATTCTTGGTCCCACTCCCACTACCATTCCCCAACCCATTCCCAAATCGCATGAATGAAGCGGCTTCGCGGATTGAAGTGGCCGACAGCAAATGTTTCGGCGGTGGTGCGGCTAACTAAATAATAAAATGCATTTAGCATAATTTGCTTAATTTCATAAATATATAATTATATTTAGCCATGGCCATTAAGGGGTCCGTCCATCCATCGTCCATCTCCGGGCGTTGCATGTGTCTCAGGCATTTTTTAGAAACCTAGCCAAGCGTGCCAGAGCAACGAAAATTGTGCAGAAAAACAGAAAAAAGAATCAACCAAAAAATTAAAAACAAAAAGCAAGTATTCACCGAAAAGGAGACAAGAAGCCCGGCTTGAGTCGAGGTGTGTGTGCAAAGGGTGTGCCCGCTTGCAATTTAATTGCGCCGAATAACAAAAAGAAAAGATCAACTGAGAAAGGCTAAAGCCAAAACTCAACTAAAAAAGCATTAAATAAATGGAGAGCACGGAAAAGAAATAAATAAAAAAGAAGTCAGCTTGCAAATTGACACGAGATATGAACACGGACACGGACAGGCCAAGCAAAAACTTGGCTCGGGTTTAACACTTCTTGGCTTGGCCATGGCTATAACTGACGCTGTTTTTTCTCCACTTTTGTTTTTTTGTCTTTTTTCGGTTCATTCTTCTATATAGATTTTTTTCCTTTTCTTATTTTTTGTTTTTCTGCGCTTTTTTGGTTTTAAATTTTTTTTTTGCTCCTTTTCGGTGTGCTTTTTGGCAAAAACCCCACTTACCTGCTGCTCTGGGTCTGGGGATCAAATGTTCGTGCAAGCTCGTTAAAAAGAATTTGGTTCACTTGTTGTTGTTGTCGGTGCTAGTAGGACACACTGTAAAAACATCCAAAAAAGTGTGTAATCAATTAGGTTTTTTTCCAGGAGCATGCTGTAAAGGATTTATGATTAAATCAGCACGTTTTTAGATTTTAAAAAAACATCGAACGAATAGATTAAATATTATCTTAACATGGCATCATTTTAAGGATTAAAGGTAAATCTAATTTGATTTGGTTTTATCTTTATTAAAGTCGCATGTGAATTTTGGTAAGAAAAGTTTAACAAATGTTGAATTTTTAGTTATCGCACTGAACTTTAAATGTTCTAAAAGAAGTTTCTTTGTAATGAACCCAAGAAACCCCATTAAGTTAATGATTCCCATCAATCCCTAATAGATTCTTTGTTGGCCAAGAATATGGAATTGCTAAAGTTATGTTTTGCTCTCTGTGTGGCTCTGGCAGCTACCGCTGCTGCGGTTGCTTTTATTGGGGGCCTTTTTGTTTGTTTTTCTCTTGTGTTTTTTCGGTGTATAGTGCTCTGCGCGCTGGAGATCGAGAAGTCCACAGGCTGTACGCTAAACTGGTTTTCGGACTGCATTCTTTTGGGCCACGTTTATTGGCGCTGCTGCCTGGTGCCTGCTGCCTGGGCCTGCAGAGAGCGCCTGCTGCCAGCTTGGAGCAGGCAGGCTCGGCTCAAGTTGCCTGGCTGGATGGCTGGCTAAAAGGCGAAATTGAATCATATGCGGTGCAATTTCTATGAATTTCAGACAAGCTTCAGTTCAGTCGGTGTGCTACAGTTTCTTCTCGGCTCCCTGGATATGGCCTTTTGCGAGTCCGTGGCACAACTAAATTTAGTTTGTTGTTCTTTTCGAATTTTGTGCACGTTTCGCGCTTTGCATGATTAATTGTTTATGCAAATTGCTGCTTGGCTTATAAGGCATCCATCCATCCATTCATCCATCCATCTAGCAGATACACAGCTAACCATCTATGTATTATTCCCTTGTGCGAGCGAGAATAGTTTCTCGACGACAACGTCGGTGATTGTTGTGCCGGCAGCAGTTCGCATAATTGATTTAATTCCCATTTGCCGTAGTTGATATTGATTCTTGACAAAGCCTAATCCCACTCACGACACATGTACTCGGAGGCTTAGGCACTCTCTCCGTTGCTATTTAATTAATACTCAATTAGCTCACTCGCAGCTCATTTGCATAAATATGCGATATGCACGAGTATTTAGAATTCATTGCGGCTTATATTGGATATCAATGCGAGGAACGTGATTAACTTTGTTTGCAAATTAGTTTTCCGAGTAGGAGGGGGGTCGTAGAGATAAAGTTTTAATTAACATTACAGCTAATCCGCCTAGCTACAGTGAGCTTAATTGCCCAAGAATGGTTGAGAAGTTGGCCCAGTCCAAAGTCCGCGACGCGTCTATGGAAATATATATTTTTTAATGTGTGTGTGCTTTTTCATGTTTTATTTGTATGCCCTTTGGCCAGCACGCTTAATGGCCGAAAAAAAATAAAGAAGTCTCGGCCATGAAATGGATTTCTTTCGGGGGTTCCTCCAACTCTTCGAAACAATATATTTAATGAGGCCGTTTATCTTTGCGGTAATAGGGTTTCCCCGGCTTTGGGTATAACAAGTTAGTTTAAGTTTTTGGTTCTCCCTTTCGACTAGGCCATTCATCAGGCCGCAAAACTTGGCCCACTGTGCCGGCGCCGACTTCGGCCAATTGACATTTTGAGCCACGACAAAACTATCGCACGAATTAACATAGTTAGAGGCAAGTGCACGACTTGACTCGGCAAAGTTCATTTACGCGCATTTTCAAGTGCACTCGGTCTCGCTGACAGGTAATTGTAATAAATATCTCAACTAATTACTTTCGAGCACTGTGCAACTTATCTTAATTATGCCGAGAGCTAAGAGCACGGCACGGCGTCGTTAGCCGAGCTTTAAGTTAAAAGTTGAACGGTAGAGCGGTTGAACGGATCTAAGAGCTAATAAGCGAGAAAGCTTCAAAAACCCCTGAAGCCGGCAGAAATCATTAAAAATAAATTTGTGAAGAAATAGGGAAAAAATTGATGAATTAGTTGACAGGATTCGTGCTGCTGTCGTTGCTTTGGCAACGTGCAGGCGGCGCAGACACGTGGTTGCCAGCACGTACCAGGCGGCGTATACGTATTTTCTAATTAAATGGTTGCGCGCTCCCTCTGAAAAATCAACTAAATGTATCGCTCTCCCATCCCCGAAACTCTCGCTGGATTTTCACTCCGTGTCGCTGCCATTGAGTGTCCTCTGGTGCCATCAAAATGGCTGCCATGCGGCCATGTTGTGCGGTGTGTGTGCACCATGTCCTCCGTGATCCGTGTTCCGTGCTCTGGCGCTCTGGTTCCCAACTCCCCGAGTTGTGTAGGTGCAGACTCCTCCTCCTCGTCTCCCCTCTGTGTATTTTGCTGTCATTTGTAGGTATTTCTGTTGTTGCTTTGGTAACTAATTGTCATATTGCCCTCGGGGAGGACTGACAACAACACAGCCCGGAGCCTTGGGGCCTGTAAAGCGCTCAGATCTAGAGGGGAGGTTGGCGGTGCACAGAGGGAAATATCAACGAAATTGGTCATTAATTCGGTCATTTTTCATTCCCAAATAGATTACATTCAGTGTCTTGGTATTTTACATGAACAATTAGCATTTCTAAAGGTATCAGAAGTATTTTGTTTGAACGAATTTTTCTCTTCTTTTCCATTATTTTTAAATTAAAATTTTCTTTTAATCTTATTTTATTTTATTTAAATAATATATGTTTAAAACAACATAAATAATAATATTTAAATAGTAAACGCTGCAAATTTAAATTGAACTTTAATATTTACATGTTTTTCTCGGTGTAATGATGTGTAGGAAGTGGCTTGGGGGACTGTATTGTGTTGAGCCGGCAAGTGCGTATATGATTCAATTTTATTTTTTGAACTTTTTGCTTTTTTTGCCGCTTTTAAATGGAAATGCCAACATCAATTGAATTATGCTCGATATGAAAAACATTCCATATTTGTTTCATATCCATACATATATCGGCGGCAGCAGCCAGCGATATGGCAGCAGCGATATCAAAGGAGTGAGAGAGATGCTTTCGGATGCAGACTCCGAGTCCTTTGTAGCAGTTTTTCCAATAATTAATCACCGCCAGGGTCCCAAGGCTGTGTCCGTTGCCGGGCAAGTGATTTATGCAAGTAGTTTAATGCTCGCTTACATAATAAGTGGAGCCGGAACTGAAGCCGAAGCCAATGGGACACTCACACACTCGGGGAAAAAATATTGCGGCAATTAAGAAACTGAAATTAAATTTTAATATATATATAATTGGTATTCCCTAGCCAATAACACAAGTCAACAACAATCCCATCTACTTTTAAAAAATAAATAAAATGTTGTTAGGAGGATGAGCCTTAACTTTTAATTAAATATATTATTTTTTCCTACCAAAAAAGAGTAAGTATAAGCAATAAGTTGCCATTTCTTGCTCTGTACCGTCACATAGTGCGTATACGTAACGTAAATTACCCAGGCAGCCATTATGCAATGATTCTTTTGGCCGCTGCTGCTGCCTCTGTGGCCTGTGCCTCGCTTCAATTCATTGTGTTTACATTGTATTTGGCCTTAATTAATTGGTTTTTATTTTGCTCCGGCTTTAACCAGAGCCGGACATTGGCCGGCTACAACAATGGCAACAACAAATGAATATTTCATTTCATTCAAGACGACGGCGAAAGTCAAAATCACAGCTCACCCAAAAACCAACGCACACACAACACACACATTGGCACACTTGTTGATTTGCGAGCCTAATTAATTTCGCCTCGGGCCAACTAATAGAATTTGCGGCCGTCTAATAACGAAACCCACTTAGCAACGTTTCATTTGCGACACATTGCGTATACGCAGCGCTGTCCGCAACAGCACGTGTCATCGCTGGCCAGATTAGATCGCAGCCCACTCAATTTGGCTGTTATAGAAACTAGACAACAGTTGATAGAGGACACCAGTTCCAGAGCCATTCAATATGTGTCCTAGCAACATGGCCGGCGAATAAATGACAAGGCTATTTGTTCTGGCCCCGGCTCAGACACAGGTGAGGCTCGAAGCTCGAGGCTCGAGGCTCGAGGCTCTCCGGGGCAGGATTTCGTAGCGGAAAATTTATATTTTCCGTGAAGAGCGCACTCCAGATGAGTTATGGGGCAAACAGGTTGAGTGTGCCTCAGCCTGTGACTGTGCCTCTGCCGCTGCCCATCCCCAGAATTCCATCTTCAGATTGTTGAGTGTGGCAACAACTAAAAGACAGATTTGATTTTCTGTTTGCATAACTGGCAGACGCAAAAATATATAAGAAGATTAACCTCACTCCTTCTATACCCATTTTGATGTATTTAGTCTCACATGCATTTAAGGGGAATTACTTTTTTGGGCTTTTAAAGTCGAATGGCTTATTTATTGGTCGCTTGGTCGGCCTGTTGGCAAGTCATAAATCACACGAACGATACGTTTAAGTGTGGAAATAATTGGTTTTGTTCTCGAGCTCAGAACTGGCTTTGGAAATTCACCAGCTGTGCATATTTTAATGTTTATTAACTGCTATAAAAGCCTCTTGGAATTCCCATTTTCCCCCTTTCATTATACATAATTATAGACCATTATATTGATCTTTTTTGGACACTCAAAAACGGGGCCCCAAGGCGCGCTCGCTCGGTCGTTTACTCTGAAATTTGGCAAGACAAACAAACAAATAGGCGATCAAAGCAGGCATGGTAAAAAACCGGGAAGTCTAAAAGCCATTTACCAGATAAAAAATCACTTTTGGGAGCGCGAAGATTGGTAGAGACTCGCTCCCGCACGTGTGGAGCTTAACTGTCGCTCCGTTGATGTTGGCCAATTAATCAATGGAATGATTTGTAACCAACAAATGCGAGGCATATGGAATCAAGACATTATTTCATTGCCTAATGAACCATTCGATTTGAATTTGCCGCTGCAGATTCAATTTGTTAATTAAATTCGGTTACAGGTGGCGGCAACTGCAAAACTTTTCCACATGTGGATGTGGATGTGGAGCGAGGACCTGGCAAACATTTGGCGGCTCCATTCCAGGCCGTGATTTATTGTTGTTTGTCGAACGTGAGCGCCGCTGTGCCGAACTTTTCTAAAGTAATTTGCGACAAATCATAAAGGCATTTGTTTTTTTTTGTTTCGTCTCCGACATACGGCGCAAAATTTATGCGCTCACATGTGCGCCACCAGGTAGCTTCACCAGGATATCCACCACCGACTTTATAGATAATAGAGGAGCGTCTGCTTCTGGCAGCGGCTGAGAGGAATAAGTTGCTGCACAAATGGCCGGCGGCTCTGACCTGGCTCTGGTCTTGGCCCTCTCAAACATAATTAACACTTTGATATAGTTTTACAGTTTTACAAAGTCGCAAAGTTCGGGGCGCCGGGCAAATCCATCCATTAACATAATTACGTAAAAACATAAAATTATCATGTAAAGCCATCATGGCAGAAGGCAGCCAGGCATCGAGGCATCCCGGCATCCCGGCATCCTGAGCTGCATTCTTGCCTTGTCTTCCTGGTTGATTTTAATTTGTTTTGAACCGAACCAAACCAAACCGAACCGAACCGAGCTGAGCTAAGCTGAGCAAAGAGCAAAAACCAACACGTCCTGCAGTACATCATCGTCATCATTAGCGCGAGCAGCAGCATTTCCTTCCAGAATCCAACAAAAAGGAAGGGCGGGGAGATAATGACAGGGGTGGACTTAGCAGAGAGGTACGCAGCGATAGATAGGAATGGGCCTGGGACACACACAAGGGAAACAACAACAGCTTCCCCCTCCGGACTGGTTACCCCGGTTGTCTTTTGCATAAACTGGCTCTGGCTCTGGCTCTGCTGATGGCTCTGGCTGTGTCTGTGGCTCGGGTCCGCTTGGCTGGCTCAGCTTATGCTTCCTTATGCCAGTACTCAACGCCACTTCCTTTCAGCTCATTCATCTCGCAGCACGAACACACTCAGGCAAATAAATATATATACTGGGAATTAGTTATTTAGATAGAGCCCTGCTGCAGACTTTAAATGGTTCAAAGTGAGTGTTTTAAGACAAGATATTCTGGAATGCTAAAGGGAAGGTAATACTATTTGAATAACTGAGCAGGTATTTACAAAAAACCTTTTCTAAATGATATTTTATAATTTTTAAGGACGTCTTTATCATAAAAGATCGGGTTGTATCAAGGCGACTTCAAATATTATGAATTTCTTTATAATAAAGCAAAGATTGGCCTTTAGTTGCTTTCTTCTATGAATTATTATTACCTTAATTATTATAAATAGTAGTTGCAATTGTAGAATTAAGGGTTAATCATATTTATCTTTTGTTCTGGGAAAAGGATTTCGTATTTTCTTTTTCCCAGTGCACACGCACACACTCATAGCGATACAGTGGCAGAGACAGGGCCGCACATAATTCAAGTTGAGCTTGTGGCACACGGAACTGGGACTGAGCCCGGGTCTGGGATCTCTGGATCTGGGTCTGGGATCTGGATCTGGGGCTCAGCTGTCGCGGCTGGCAGCTTCACTTCACGCCGTCACCGCTCAGGCGGGTTGTCTCCTGCGCCTGTCTTGCCGAGCCTTGAAGGGTCTGCCAGCTCCCGCTCCTGCCAGCTCCTGCTCCCTTTCATGCGGCAGCTCTTCCCCTATTTATTCTGGTTTTTTTTTCGTGTTGTGTGTCTTTATGTCGTGTTTCTCGGTTCACCCTTGCCGCGGCAGGAGGGCGGGCACTATATATAGTACGGACCCCTGGCTCGCATTTTCGTGTACTTGTGCTAAGTATTGCCCAAATTGTAATTATACTTTTGCGTTTTAAGCTATTTCGGGTTATTTATACAGTACAAGACATGCCTCCTGCCACGTCCTTGTCCTGTCCTGTCCTGCGCTTCGTTGCGGTGCGGTGTCAGTGTTTCTGTGTCGCTTCCGCTTCTTAATTCGAGTCAAATTGAAATTGATATGATAAAGTGCGAGCGCGTGCTGAATGCCAAGTCTCGGGCATGTCCGTAATTTGCCAATTGCATTTTAAGCAGACCACTCAGGCACCTCGCTCCTTGCATCGTGTCACAGTCGATTGTGAAATATTCCGCCGATGAGGGGCAATTGCAGCAATTGCAGGCAGGAGCAGGAGCCGTTGCAGCGACAGTGGCAGGATCTGGATTTTGCGCACACGTGACGTATGCGTAATGCTTAAAGTCAGTCTCTTGAAACACAAGCTGAAGCTGAAACTGAAACTGAAACAGAGACGGATAGATGGACAGAAGGCTGAAAGAAAAAAACAAATGAGAACTGTATAAATCATTTCAATTACATTTTGCTGCTCGAGCTGTGACAGGAAGATGAACTGAACTGGCTTTGGGCAGGAAAACTTTAGCCATTTGATGGGGGCAAAAACTTGGAGATCTTGGCCGGGAAAGTTTTGCCAGTTTTCGCCACTTGGCATGTTTGGAGTGTTTGAGTGTTGATGGCCCTGCCACAAACACACGCACACACAATTGCTGGATTAACAATTGAAATATGCCAAGTTGAACGCATCAACTTGGAACACTGCCACATAATGTGGCAATTAAGTTGAAAAGGTTGATGCACTTCAAGAAGATCTTCAAGTTAGGAAAATTGTTCTTGGGACTTTACTTTAAATAGAAAAATCTATAAAACATTGAGAGATTGTTCAGAAAATTCTTCTCTATAAAAGGTAATTTGAAAAAGGATTGAAAAATAAATAAATGAAAATATGATGAAAATATAATTTTAGGTTGTTGTCTTATATTTAATTGTAACGTTTAATCCTAACATAAATTTTATATTTTCCTCTCTTATCTTTGCAGGTAAACCATTTTAAAATCATATCAGTAATTGTAAGGAAATGGAATCTAGTTAAAAAATCCTGTAAGTTAAATCTAGTCTACATTAAAATATAAAGCAATAAATTAAGGATTTAAGAGAAAAGGCTTTCTGATAAGTAAACTTTTACCTAACCAATTAACCAACATTTTTACCTGGTGTCAATTTTGCTTATTTTTTTTTCCGAGTGCCCAAATTCCAATGAAATTGCCACATCGTTTCATCAGACAATCTTTGGCTGTACTTTGGCTCGGCTTGTCAAAGTCATTGATATTGGGGACGGACACTGACATCCTTCGATTCAGATTCTGGCTGGCATAAAGCAGAGTTCACATTTCACTGGGCCCGGTTACTGACTGGCTATCTCTGTGACAAAGTTGCCTGGCCAAACTGCGAAGCTGGCCAACTGGCGAGCTGGCGAGCTGGCAAGCTGGCAAATGCTTCTGGTTCTGGTTTGGGGCTCGGACGATGGCCAGTGCACCGGCCATTAGTTTATCTCCAGTCCATTATGTCTCCGCTAATATGCCAGGCATCTCCTATGGCCGGCCACCTTTTTTCCGCCCCAGCTGCTGCCCGCCCGAGAGCTCAACTTCCATTTCCCCCATTTTTATGTGCTCTACATAATCAGATATGGCATTTTATTTCTCCGGCAACGATAACCACGCTCTCCTCTACCTCCTCTACCCCTTACTTTTTCGTGTGTGGCTTGAAGGAAGGAGACAGAGCAAAAAAAAAAGTAAAATTAAATGCAGATAAATATCAAATAGAAGGTTCATTGTTTGGCGGGGGTTGGCATTGTTCGTCGCTGCACACTCGCTCGCTAGCTCTGGCTCGGTCGGTATCTCTTATGATATATTTCGCAACATTTATCACAAGTTAATTTGATTTTAATGAAATAAATTCAGCACATGCAGAAGCATGGACGGACGGACGGCGACGAGGCAGACAAACTGGAAACTCCGCAGATCCCGGAGGGTAGATAATGTTAATGAGTTGAGGCGAGGGAATATCGCCGGGCCTGTCTCAATGAATTTTCGACAATATTAAGCTATTTCCATTAGGGCACAAACCCCGAGCCGAGCAGAGCCACTGCAGCGGCGATGGCAATTAAAAGGGCAGCAAACGAGGCTCAAATTTGTTTAGTTTCTTTTTTTTTTTTTTGGCGGGCCTGCAGCTGCCACCGCCATCAGCCGGGGCAACGTGACATGCATTTCGTAGTTGTATATATATTTTTATTTTTGTTTTTATACAGCATTTTATGGTTACATTTTTATTTGCCGCTTTTTCCTTACGTCGTTTTTTCGGCTGAGTCTCGCCTCGTATGGTGGAAAAGAAAAAATTAACATAAACGTCAGCGGCGCATATTTTAACTCGGTCAAATTGCCGGCGTCCGGTCCGCAGACTTCTGAGTTCTCAGTTCCCAGTTCCTCCCCCTCCGCGAGTCGTTTGCATAAACAAATTTGCAGCGCCATTTGCCGGCCGGTTTCAGTTTGCCTTGTATTTCTTTCTCGTTCTTATTATTTTTATTTCGTTTTTCCTTATTTTTTGTTGTGTGTGTGCTGTGTGTGCTTGTCGCCCCGCCGCCGTGCAGTTTGTTAATGAAAGTTCCCACCATTAGAAACAGGTTCGGTGCGTTTTGGCTTGGTTTTGGGCAGCGGCCGGAAGGAGTCGCATTGATGCTGATTACGCAAAAAATATGTTTTCTTTTTTTCTCGAGTTCTTTTTTTTGTTGAGTAATTTCGAGCTTTGATTATGCAAATTAGGAGCTTGGCGCCTGCTGCCTGAGTCATTGAGTGCTCTGTGGACATTAATACAGTGCGGAGTCATTAATGGGAACAACCAAAAAGCAAGAAAGTTTACTAGTTGGTTAGGTTTAAGGTACTTATTTCTTGTATATACATACTTTTTATTAAATTTAAATAGAAAATGTGTCTCATACTTGAAAATACAAATTTTTGAATGGTTTTTACATTTATAGGGAAAAGTGAAAATATATTAATATATTTAGAAAATGTTGTATTTAATTAAAAAAAAATTATATTTCCTTGGGTTCCATCCTTTAAGTCTTCACTGTTTGTTTATAAATAAATTTTAGAACCAGACACATAATGGGAAACCAGAAATAATAATAAAATCAAACAGAAATTGATGCTAAACAAACTGAATTAATGCTGGCGAGGTTCAATGCACCCGCTCGCTTTCATTTCCATTTGCTTGCCAAAGTTGCTGGGACGTGCCAAACTTTAAGGGTTGCTTCATTAAGCGTGAAGCCAAATTCCTTTTAAAAACCAAGCGAAATCCCTATTCGACCCAAAGCACAGAAAAACGCTTACAAATGGATATAAAACCAACAAACTTTTACAAAAAGATATTTCAAAAATAAACCAACATTTCTAGCATTGTAGTTAACCAATAAAAATAAATAAAGAATATTAAATGGCAAAATTAAAAGAAGGAATTTACTTTACCCCAACTTTTCTCCTCCGCCGGCGAAAAACTAAGAAGAAATTACGAGTATTTGCCCAGGCCTACCAAAGTTAAGCCTTTTTGTGGACTTTTCCCATATAACCGATTGTGCTTTTCAGCCTTTCTTTCCTTTTCGGGAAAGACATCAGCACAGTCGATGATACTTCAAGTTCGATTCCCTTTTGATTGCTTTTGTCGAGCTGAAGAGCAGCAAGTACATTAGTTTCGCTTACACTAGCGTCCCCCATTCTGTCCTCCTATCCTTCGCAAGCGTCACCGCCACGCCCCCGGGCGCAACTCAATAAAGCCATAAAACTCGATAAGGCAATCAAATAACAGTTTCCCCCCTTGAAAGGAGGTTGCAGTGGCAGCTCCTTCTTCTACTTTTACTTATTCTTCTTCTTGGGGACTCGGAAGCCATAATAAAGAACTGCCAAAAAGCAAACGCTCTGTGGAAGACGCTTTGTCAGCGCTCCCTCGCTCTCACTCTCGCTCTTGTGCTTCGGTCCCTTCTTGTTGTCCCTCTCCTGTCACTCCATAATGGCGGCTATTGTAAAACGTTGCTCACTCTGTCAATACAAGAACTCCCACACACAGAGAGGAGAACACACCCACACCGAGGCACTGTGCAGCGTATATAAGACTATAGCTCTCAACTCTTTATACCCGTCACTGGAAGAGTTGATTATGCTTGGGATAACCCAATAAAGTGTGAATGGACTTTACTTACATTAAGGTAAGTTTTGACATTTTACTTATGCTGAAGGTTCCAGCAGATAGTTGGTATTATAGGGTTCTTTTGGATAGAGAAACATTAGCTTGTACTCTAGAGTTTAGAAAATTAAATGCTGTATGTACTGAACTGCATTAGGCACTAAATAAGGAATCATTGCTCAGTTTTTGGCAAATGACTGATCAGACTTCAACACTTTGCATAGCTAACATAAATTGCAGTTTGACGCTGAATTCGTACTTGGGAATTTTAGGCGAAATGCCTGCAGCAACTTACGCTTAATGTAAATATCAGAATATTATACTGTGGATTTAAAATTAATTTAACAAATTAATAATAACAAAGAAATAAAATTCGTGTTCTTTTCTAAACAATACACCGAAATTCGAATTTGCTGAATACGTGCTTGAGAATTTTTAGGTGCAATGCCTGCCTTAACATTAGTATCAGTCAACTAAGCAGTGGAAATGAAAAAATGTAACAACTTAATGAGAATTTAAAAGTAAAAGTTCGTTTTCTCTTCATAACCATTCACAGAAATTTGAAGAAAAAAAAAATTCCGAAACGCAACAACACTAATGGATATCAATAAGTCGACTCTACTTGCATCGCAACATTTCGCCTTAATTTTTTTGCTGCGTTTCTTGGGTTATTTGTTAAATATTTCTTTCACGAAACTGCTGCGCTGTGGTTGTTGCTACTGCTATATACAATTTGACGTCATGCTTGAAAGCGACGTAAATCACCAAGAGAAAAGGCTAACGCTGAAAGGAGACGGAACGCGGAGGGAGGGAGAGCGAGATAATGGAGTTGCAACGGAGACGGGCATTGTCGACTCCGGCGATGATCATTAACGTGCTCGAGACGATGATGACGATGACGTCGGGCAGCAGACATTAAACTGACACACGACCACCGGCTTACACACTTCTGGATGGATGGATGTGAATGTGTGTAGCCGCACACGGTATGTAGGCAGAGCGAAAACTTACTAAAAATCACGTTGTCGTAGGCCATGGTCGAGACATCGTCATATCGTCATCGTCACAACAACATCCTCAGCGTGTCATTCATTTGGCTTTTGTTTAAAGTCTTTTATGGCACTTGCTGGCCTGGGCCTGGGCCTGGGACGGCTCTTCAGCCTGCCTTTCCCTCAGCCTGCTCCCATTGTTGTTGCTCCTGTGATATCTGCTGTGTCCCAGCGCAGGCCTTCAGCCTTGGCCACTTATGCCAGATAAAAGTTTCCCATCCTCTGCCACTTCCCAAAGGACCAGACGCCATGAAATGCAACTGAGATTCTCTTTGAATACTGGGGGAAAATTATGAGAACTTAATTTGCTACTTTATTGGGTTGCTCTAGCGAAATGGGGCTCAAAGGATAGGTTCCATTCCATGGCATTATTTGGGGAAAATGTATTCGTATATCTATATATATATATATTTAAAGCTTGTTAACTTACTCAACATTTTTCTGATATATTTATTTCACAATAAAACTCTCACTTTGCTTTCTACAAGAAGATTGCTTTCTGTGTTATATTTTCTCTCTCTGCATTGTAACGTAATATTTTCTTAAAGTTTTCCCCAACATTCCGCCCCGCGTATTTGCTTTCATTGTCCGTCTGTCTGTCTGCCTTTCTAGAGGGTCTCGCCTTTCATGAATTTCCTTCCCAGACTGCAATTTACCAGTGTCTGCAAGATTTTGCGTGCGCTTCAGTTGACAGCATTATAATAATGAAGTTTGATTGGATTACATTGCAGCGGACATGAATGCAAAAACATTAACACAGTTCCAGTTCCATCGCATCCTCTAAAGAAATTGGAAGCGAAACTTTTCATAATTTCCAAGCAGTTAGTGAAGTTTCGCTCTCTCCATTTCGTTTTTCTATGACATTGCACCGACAGGCCGGAAGAGCGGAGATGAAAGTGGCGGGCGGGCGGGCGAGAGAGCGGAAAATGCGGTCCAGACGTCGGGCATCAGGAGGAGTTTGACGCCGGAAAAAGGAAGTTACCATGGCCAAAAACTTTTTGCCTGTATCACAAGCTCTATGAGGCGCTTAAAAATTTTATATACATTGACTTCCTTGGCTTTTGTGCAAGATGCTTCCGCCTTCAGTTGCAGTTGTTGCAGTTTCTATGGGAGCTGGAGTTGAAGCCCAACTTAGTTGAAGGGGAAGGACATCAACTGTCAATACTTTGCTAGAGTTGAAAGTTGAGCGAAATAAATGACACTTGAGGGATGCACGACGGTGCAGGACAAGCTTGTCTGCTCTTGTCCTGTTATGAAAATATTTACAAAGTAAACACACACATAGTGTGCACACTCGGATGGTCAATAGCGTAAAAGGCAACAATGCCAGGCAATGATATTCAATGTTTAAATTCGTTTTGACGCGGGCTTTTGTGTGACACATCCTTAGGATCTGGGCACTCGTCCTCATCTGACGGCTAAATAAAATGCCTTTCAAAACATGATTGACATTTGTCATTGATAGCGCCTCCCCGCTGTCACACAGAGGGCGTGCTCCTCCAGGCTCAACCCTTGTGAATCTCTCTGAATCAGCTAAGTGAAACTTCCCGTTTTTCTCCGCCAGCAACTTTTTGATAGCTGGCTGTTAGTTTGCTCCTGTTGCTCCTGCTCCTGCTCCTGCTCGTGTATTTATTTTTTCTCCGCTTGTTCCCTCGCCCCTGGTATCGTTTACCCATCATGTCACTGCCAACTTCTCATCTTGTTGCTATTTTTATTTGCATATTTACTT
Source organism: Drosophila triauraria (assembly GCA_014170255.2). Taxonomy (NCBI): domain Eukaryota; kingdom Metazoa; phylum Arthropoda; class Insecta; order Diptera; family Drosophilidae; genus Drosophila; species Drosophila triauraria. The sequence continues at coordinate 24,124,074 of CM024337.1, forward strand.
AAAAGCTGCAGCAGAAGCAACAGCAGCAGCAACCACAATCTTTGCCTTTCTGCCCGTTCTGCTCATTTCGCTCGCTTCTTTTCATTTTCATTTTCGTTTTATCAAAAACGATTTTCGCCATGCTATTTTAGCTACGGTCGGGTTTTTGTGGTTCCATCAGCTGCCACCAGCGACAGCTTTGTTTCTGTTGTGGTTTTTTGCTCTCTCTGATGCTGTTGCTTTTGCTTTTGCTCTGCTTTTGTTGCTTTCCTGCTGCTTTTGCTCTTGCTGTTTGCCGTTTGCTGGTTGCTGGTTGTTGGTTTGCCGTTTGCCGGCAATGTTGTTGCAGTTGTCGAAGTTGAAGTGCAATTTTAATGCAAACAATTGAAGCTGAAGCGTGCAGAGCGCACGCAAGTGGAAGTGGAAGTGGAAGCCCTGGCTTTAGCCTCAGCCTCCGACTACGTCGTCTACATCTCAGACCACGGATCCGTTGTCGTCTCAGAAACCCTACCTCTTGGCAAGGCCCTTCTCAAAATGCTTGCCTACACGGAGGGAAAGTATAACTTAGTTATCATTTGATGCATTTTTTAAAGGCTTTTTATTATTACTTTTTGTAAGTGGAAGCCAAAGGTTGTACAAAACCAATTATCTACATTTAAAATATAGTTTTATTACCTATTTTAAAGTTCGTTTTAAGACAGATATAGTACTTGGGCTTTAGAATATCTGTTTCTCAGTGTAAGTACCTGCCACACCCGTACATTCTGATTCTGGCTTCGATGCTGCTGCTGTTGCTGCCGCTGTGTTGTTTGCGGTTGGCGGTTTTTACCGATGACGGCACCGTCTCTGGCCGCAGCCGCTGCCTTTGCCGCTGATGTTGGCTTATTGAAATGCATTTGTTCAATATGTTGTTCGACATGTTGCGCGCCCTGACTGGTATATATAGCTAATGTTGTTATTGTTGATGTTGCCTGTGTTGTTGCTGCAGTTAGCTGAAGTTGCCGCAGTTGCGGCCACAGAAGCAGACGCAGAAGTGGAGTAGCAGTCGTGGCAAATATTGACAATGGCGATGTGAGTGCAGTGCGGCCATTGTGGGTGTAAGTTTGTAGCACTATTAGCTATTGTTTGCCCTGAAATGGAGATGCAAGTGGCAGTGGCAGAGGAAGTGCGCCCCTTTGCTCGCGTTACGTATACGCCCCGCGGGCGGCCCTCGGGAAGGGAGACTCTAAAGTGACGTTAATGCGTCAAAAGTGGTTCGGTTTGGTTGGGTTTGCCTCGACTTGGTTTGGTTTCGACTCGGTTTGACTTGTCGTCTGGCTGGCAGAGGCAGTCAATGCATTTGTATTTGCATTTTGTATTATTTACAAGTTGAATGCAAATAGTCAGGTAGGAAAACAAATGCCGGAGGACGACGGCCGACTGACGACGGACGACGGACAACAATTGGCAACATTATCGTCCTCGCCAGGAGGCAGCAACAGCCACTCTACGGAAATGTGTAGGTTGTACATAAAAACAGAAAAAAAGAAACTGGGGAAAAAATCAATATCAACTGACAGTATCTGTGACAGATGGTTCGGCTTTAGATCGCTGCCACACTCGCTGGGCCTGCGATGGGTCTGTTTATTAAGTTAAACAACGCAGCGGGCATGAAAAGTGTGTGAGTGTGTGAGTTTGTATTTGTATGCAAAAGGATTCATAAGGATTCCAGAGGTACGCACCAATACCCTCGTTACAAACACCCGTGCGTTCACACAGAGCACTGAGGGAAATAAGAGGAAATTACTCAGGCAAATATAGGCTTAATTTGGAAAATAAGGAGAAAACTACTATTTAGACAAAAGGATGTCCTTTAAAAATATTTTTTGCTATCTGCAAATTCCGCTTAACTTAGCTGAGTCATAGCTAAAGATATCTTTCTATATTTATCTTAATAAAATTGAATAAATCCAGAAAAACAATTCTGTAATAAAAATCCTAACTAAGGAAAAGGTTTTTAAAGGCTAACAATAATCGAAGACCTCTTGTTACCTTGAAATATTACCTTTTCCTGTATGCCAGCCTTGTAAGCTCTAATTTTTTTCGGTGCAAAGCTTATGTACAAGGCCGCTCGTTATATAATACATAAGGACCATTGTTATTTGCCCGCTGACGCAGCGCCCGCCGCCGGATCTCTGGTGAATGCAGTGGGAATTTTGCAACCCTCCGATTTCGCAAGGACCAAGAAGCCAGGAGTTGCGGCCGGCAGCGACGCCGGCTGAGGTCGAGGCAGCAGCAGAGGCAGCGGCAGCGGCTGCGGCAACGGCAGCGCAGACCTCAGACATTGAGTGTTGAAGCTCAAATGTCGCAATGCAATAAACTTTGGCTGACATCTGAATCTGTGTGTGTGTGCGCGTGTGTGCTTGCGGGGTGTGTGCGTGCTCTGTGTGTGTGGGTATATGTCATTATTATGCCTGTCAGGATGTGGCTATGAATGTGAATGTGCATGAGAGAGGGCAGGCCAGAGACCCGGGAGTCAGGTAACATCATGAAAACGCATCAAGCTCAAACATATTAGGATAGGTTTCGGTTAACGCTTGCATTTTGATGTCCTGCCTGTCTGCCTCGGTGTGTGTCTGCAAGGCTATTGAACTTTTGTTGCCATGTGTGCGAGTGTGTGTGTGTGTGCGGCCAAATTAAGGATACGAGGGGGGATAGCAGTGCCGCGTAGAGAGCACACTGCCGCATAACAAATTCGAAAGGGGTTACGATTCTGCTGAAAAAGTAACCCCTGAACCCCTGAACCTCTGAACCACTGCAGGACTGCAGTTCAATTCAATTTTTAGTGCACACAACAAACAGCTGAAACGGCTTGGCTTGACACACATGCAGCATTATTTGCCTTTGGCAAAGTTCTCATCAAGGGGTTATCGAGGGGTTAGAGCACCTGCACCGCACAGTTGCCAGAAATCATCATCGAACTGTAAGTTTACCCGTTCAAAAGGGGGAAGGGGGACTCAAATACCCCGAGGAAAAAGGCCAAACTATCGTAATTGCAGCACTGAGACAAAAATTAAACATAATAATTATAAGAAAACTAAAAGGAGAATTTAAAAGAATGATAATTATTATTCTATTTTAGGAATAATTGTTTTGTAGCTCAAATTAAGTATTTTAACGTGTTATAAATTAACTTTCATTAGACAATATATCTGAAAATAAATCCCTAAATCATTTTCGGATTCGTGAAGCTTAAAATAAATTACATTTTAATATAATATATTACCCATTATAACTAGCAAGCTCCTTAAAACAAAAACTAATTTTCCTGTGTGTGTTTGACACACCCCTCCCATATTTTGGGACCATGTTATGCCACCTGCCAAAGCCAAGGGATCATGCCCCGGAGCCGAGGGCCAATTAGAGCATACGTATTTATATTTGCCAGACCAAGAGAAGCTAAACTAAAACTAAGACAGAGCCAGCCAGCCAGCCAGCAAATGCTTGTTATGCAGATTGCGGACTTACCCCATCTGGACTCCTAATTAAGATGCTGTCGAGATGCTGTTGATGATGGCCAAGGACGGAGTAGAGATATGGCCAGCACCTAATATGCATGCAAACGCATTTATACGGACCGGTACTAACACTGATTCACAGTCAATGCTCTCGGAGGGACTTCACCATAAAGCCAGTTGGGGGGACTGCAGTTTCGATAAATTAATCCGATACGAAATGCAGTCCCTAACCTGGGATTATGATCCGCATGTAAAGTCAGTCAAAATCAACTTTTGCTCGACATCGGTCTTAACCTAACGGCCATAAATCTCTCTTTTTAGAACCGTGCTAAGCCGCTTAGAAATTATGCAGATGAGTTGGAATTGTTTGGGGGCCAAAGTAGGTCTGAGCCGAGGCGATGCTATAATCATAAATATGATAATATTGCCATCCACAGTGTGTCTGATTTAAATGGGTTTTCTTTTGCTCGCAGCTAGACGTCGTTTGCAGGCCAAAAATATCTAATTTACTTCTCTCCGTTTGAGGAGCATAAATCCAACTCCGACTTGGAGTTTCAGTTACAGTTTTCGGTTCACTTAGGAAATGCTCGCAGGCGGCAAGCATCCTTTCCTGCTTATCAGTGCTCTGCACTCGACATAGCCAACAAAATTTTTAATAATGAAATTGTTCCCAAAAAAAATAAAACGATGGGATGGGAAAATTCTTGCAGAATGTTTTCTAGGCCCCCCATCCTAAGTCCCCCATTCCCTTGCCATCAAAATGTTCCTTTCAGGAACGGAACGGAGCGGAGTGAACGCATATTTTAGCATAATGCTTCAAATTATGTGCTTTCTACGCTATGCAAAAATTTAATGCCAGCAAAATGAGCAAAGGCACAAAATTGCCCGAAACCCTTTTTGTTGTACCGTCCCGTTGTCCTTGTCCTTGTCTCCTTTCTGCTGTTGTTGTCGTTGTTGTTGCTGCCAGTGGCTGCAGTGTTAGAAGTAAGCTTGGAAATTATTTAAGCTCCGCCGGTATTTTTCTGGCATTCTTTTTTAGAGAACGGCTGCGGCGTAAGAAGGGTGGTTTGCTTGCTTGCTCAATTTATGCAAATTAAATTGCAATACTTTATGTTTTTTTATGTCACCGAACGACCCACGCTGTCGTGTCTCTCTCGGTCTCTGTCTCTCTCTTTAAAATTATTAACGTAACTTTGATAAATTATGCTCATAAAAAATGCCTAAACGGCAATTTAAGCACGCCCATAGTTAGTTTTTCTTCGGTGTGACTGGATTTATTGGCCATAGACCCATTTGGCCAAATACTCATTTGCCGAACATGAGCCGCAGCTACCAAAATACGCGCCACCAATGGAGCGTCACAGTCATGCTCATAGCCATAGTGCCAGTCTCGCTCTTCCAGTACTGAATGTGGTCTTGGCAGTAGGCGGCGGCGGTTTGCCAGTCTCTGGCCTGTGTATGAGTGTGTGCATTGCATTAGATTAATAACTGCAACTTGTGACTGTGGCTGATGAAGAAGCTGAACTGAGAGAAATTTAATCTTCATTATTTAATGTTTAATAATTTATTTTCGTAGTACCAAACAGCTAAATATTTGAGGTTTACATGTCTGCATATTTAAACTGAGTAATTTTTAGTAATGAAAAGGTAAATAATGCTAAAAAAATTTTTGGTTTTAAGACTGTAGGCAAATAAATACTTAACCATAATAATAAGAGTTTTTATTTTGTTTATATTTGTAAAAGTAATTCAAAATAGTAAATTGGGAATTTACAAATTAATTAATTTAATTTCTATCAGAAAAATTCATTATAAAGTACAAAATTATAAAATGATAATAAAGTATAAAACCACAGATATCGCTATTAAATCAACTAAAAAGTGCTCCTTGAAGTATGCAATAAAATGTTTTAGATAGCAAATTGATAGTAAATAAGTTTTTGTTCGCTAAATTAAATAAAAATTAGTATTTCTAATTCAATTTGAACTGTTTCCATCGCAATGATATAAAACCTATTAGATTTACCCCCAGAAAATATTCTATATTTTATAAACACTTAGTACAGAGTATGTTATGGCTAGAAATCTCTCTACTATTTATACATAATTGCTTAATGTAAAGTAAGTAATTTTTCGCAGTGCCCTTACGGCTACCGAAAGCGTTGGCTGGGGGGCCCCCAAACTGTGCCGGTGAACGACTCCAGCCGAGAGCGTCGCACACGTATGTGTGTGCCTGCGATGTCCTGTGTGGGTGTTGCTGTAGCTGTAGCTGGTGGGGCTGCCTATGGTTAGCACCTTGGCAACTGGCAAGCTGAGAGCTGGGAGCTGGGAGCTGGGAACTGGATACTCGCAACCGGCAACTGGTAACTGGCGGCGCTGACGGAGTCTGGCGCGGCGATGACGAATGTGAATGACTTGCCTCGAGACTTGCAGTCAACTTGACGCGCATTTGTCTGGCAATGCGTCTAACCATATATGTGTAAGCAGACGCAGATGCAGATGCAGACTCTGATGCAGACTCTCAGATGCAGATGATTTGCCCGTGTGGTGTGCCACATCGTCTCGGCTGTGTTTGTTGTTATGTTTTAATGTGGTTGTGCAAGATGGCGTCATTTTGCAACAGGAACAAAAATAGAAGCAAGTCTGGCCGGAGCTGAGGGTGCTAACAAGCTGTTGAGATAGCAATGACGTTGCCATAATTTGTTTTATTTTATGAAGTTTGCGGTGCAAAAAGTTTTACATCAAGCTAACTTTTGCTGCGGCTTCTGTTTTTAATATTTCGTTGCTGTTGCTTTGCTTTTTGCACTGAGTTAAAGTTCTGCTTAAATTAATCAGAAATTGAGTTAGGAGCGGGAAAGCATAATATAATTATTAAAATTGTGCGAAAGGAAAAGAATTTTTTGTGGATTCCGGAAAGTTTCACTAAATGAAAAACACAGGAGGAGAGCAAGCAACATGTAAAGTTTTGCTCCCGAACAATCCTTTCGAGAGAACTTGAACTTAACTCGTTTGCATTTAAATCTCTTCTAGAAAAAAAATATAAAAAAGCACAGGGAAAAATAAAGGGCTCCACATTAACCCATTGTGCTCTGGGATTTTTCTGCGGAGAACAACAGAACTTGAAGTGCATATTCAACTGCCATGATCCGATTCAAATTTACATTTACAACTTTTAAATCTTATAAAACTTTACAATCCGTGCAGTTTATGCTGGGATTTCATTAAACAAAAGGGGGAAGCAAACAAAATATGAAAACTCTCAGCAGGACGAAGTCCTTTATTTTTTTCGCCCCAGCTCTATCTCCCTCTGTCTGCGTTGAACAAAAGTTTTTTGTTTTTTGCTGCACTTTCTCGCTCTTGCTCTCGCCCATCGCTTAATTCAATTAATTTTTATTTAGTTTCTCGTATAATATTTGCTCGCTCTGCACATTTTTAAGCAAATACCCCGCGCCAACTAAATGAAATGTTATTTGCATAAAATTTTCCATTTCGCCTTTCTTTTTGTTTTCCATATTTCGTGCCTTTCCTTTTGTTAGAGGCACCCAGCCAGGCAACTAGCCCAACCCCGTCCATTCTATCTCCTTCTGGCCATTAACACGCAGTTTACTCTGCCAAGGGAAACCCCCCAGCAATTTTTCCGAATTTTTTTTTGGTCGGTTGCCGTGAAGACTAAGCGTATTTTACACATTTAACAAGCAATGCTATCGCATTGTTTCCGGCTCCTTGTACAATTTTAGTTTTTGGGCCACCGCGAAAAATGAAAGGCGACACAAAAGGGAAAATGCCGGACGAACGCTGCGGCGTAGGTGGAGTTCGGTACGGTTTTTTTTTGTGAGCCGCGAAAGAAATTACTTTATTTTAATAGGACTTCATTTAATCCGAGCGCATTATGAGACAGGCGGCTTGAAAAGAAAACACCAGAAAACAGAGGAAAAGCGGAAAAAAACAGGCCAAGCTAGCGGCGGGGAGTCTCTTCGGCCGAGGCAATTTGGTTTCGCATTCATTTCGTGGCGCACGCTGCGTATACGCAATCTGCGATGTTTTTTATATTATAAACTGTGCGTGGTGGCAGTTGAAAGGCTTGGCAAGGAAAGGGAGCAGACGGAGCAAACAAACAACAAACACGCCTACTCAGACAAGCACACCCATACACACGCACATACCCCGAAGCGAGAAAGGAAGAGGGGAGATAGAGAGTGAGATGGAGGCAGCTCGTTGAATACAAAAGTTTCATTTCCGCTTTTCATTAGCCTCAACGGTGTGACACAAGTCAGGCAAATGAGGGGTGTGGGCCAGTCGATGGGGGTTGGAGGAAAAATGCGTAAATACCGCATACAGGGACACGCTTACATGTATCTCCACTCACAGGCATACACCCACATCTGCACTGGGCGAAAATAAAGGATTAAACTCCTTTAAACGAAGCCTTTTTTCTGCTTTTGGTTTTTTGAAGCTGAAATAGAATTTAATGTGGAGAAAAAAATGCATAGTTCCTTGAATAGATGCATGATATCCTATGATTCAATGTCTTAAATCACAAATAACAAAAGGAAAAATCTCCTTTTAAAGGTTTTTTTTTTAAATAAACCATGATATGAAAATGGTACTATATTTTATACAATTTCTAAATGCATTCCAATTTGTAAAAAGGCATAAAATCGTCGAACTAATTTCTTAATTTTCATCGTACCGATTTCAACTCGAAACCCATTATTGTACCCCTTTTTTCTGCGTGCACATGGACACATCGAGTCGCACATTTAAGGCCATAATGAGATATACACAAAAGCTGAGCCAGCTCAGCAGCAAATCGGGCAGAGAGCGTAAACCTCTAACCACGTGTTAATTTTACTCCTTTTCCTCTGGTCCCTCTTGACCCCCTAAAAACACCCCCTCGAACAGCTACCCAATTTCTGCTGTTGATGTTCTTGTCGTCCTCATTGCCGTCGCTGCTGCTCCACTGAAGTGAACTAAAAAGCTTGAATGGCGCTTATGTTGGTCGGGTTCTATTTGTCGGGGCTGTGGATATGTTGATGTTGTTGCCACTGCCACCGCTCCGCGTTGTTTTTTTTCTTTGCTCTCTTGGCCAAACTGGCAGCCAACTAGCAGCTATATTAACTGACTTACTCGGCCCGCCCCCGTTTTGCGTTACGTATACGTAACGAATTCGCAGCCGAGCGAGTGTATATGTGAGTGCAAACACGCAGCGTAATGAAGTAGCCCGAGCAAACCGTAATGGCTGACTGAGCGTCATAATAATCTCGGAGTGCGAGTATGGGTGCGTGCCTACAGTATGTGGGTGTGAGAGAGCACTGGGAGAAAATCCATTGATGTGTGATTTTTGTTGCGTAAAAGAAAGTTTTCCAGCTAAGTTTTGAATTAATTTCATTACTTTATTGACTAAAGAAAAATGTTTTTAAACAGTATTTAGCAAGAAAATTCTAGTAAATGAAATAAAAATACTTTTCTTTGGGTAAAACCGCTTTCTTGTTCAATTCTTTCCACTGTATCTGGCTCCTAGAGGGAGCCGCCCGACTTGAGGCAGGGGAGGCAGAGAGATACAGGCACAAGTGACGCTGGCACCACCGACATCAGAGGTTATTCAACTGCCACGCACACCCCGGCCGGGAAATGGGTCTCCGGACTGGACTCTGGCATGTGCGAAGGCTTCTCCCATATGCCAAGCCACACCGACTCCACTACGGCCGGAGATAGGTGGATAGACACGATATACGTAGGGTTAGGATGGCTGGCGGAAGATGGGAATGCAATACGAATGGAATGCTTGCATTTGAACCTAAACATTTCCCTAAACGTTCCGCATCCGATTCACTTTGCACGCCATTTCCGCTACAAGCATGTCCTCGGGCGACTGGGAATCTTTGCTGACGGGTCCTGGTTTTAGCTTATCTCCGATAGTGATGCCTGCCTCTCTGAGATTGGGAATTTCCCCGAATATTTACTGGGGTTTTCCCATGCCAAGCATATCAGATGGAAGGCTTGCAGTTTGGCTTTGTTTTTGAAGTAAAAAAATTAAATTTAATGTATAAGTAGACTGTCTGGTGTTTAGAGTTTGGTACATATGCTAACAATAAGCTTAGAACTATCTAACAATTTTTATAAAACAGAACCCTTTATTTTTCTATGATTCTTACTTTTTCTATTTTTCTTGACATTAATTTTAATTATGTTATAATTAAAAAAATGAGGGCTTAAAAGCAAAGCAGAGATTTAAAGGGTTTAATAAAAGGATTATTTATATTCAGCCAGAACCAATTATTGTTATGTAAATCTTATAAATTAATATCAAATTAAAATCCATACTTTTTTCCGGATTTACACCCGCTTTTGTGTTACCTAAAAAATGAAAACTTTTTTCCTACATGTAACCTGATAGCAAATCGAATTGTGGAGTTTTTAATTGCTCCTTATCCACTCACAGTTTGTGGGGTTTCATTTCAATACTCATCACTAGAGATGTAGAGTCAATTTTATTGATTTTTGCCTTTTATTTTCTTTTTTTATTTACATGAGAATTTAATAATCTGGATGTGTGTGTGTGTGTGCGGTTAGGCGGCAGTGTGTGTGTGTGTGTGTGGAAGTGCTGGAATTGAGTTGGTCCTCTCCTGGATGGCGGCGCTTGTGCAATTATGTGTGTACATTAAGCTCCTCCGAACCGTGGACCTGGTCCTTCCTGGCGAGCCGGGATCCTTTCATTAAAATTATTATTGAATTATTTGTATTATTGCATTATTTGTCGGTGGGCAGGCAGCAGTAATATGCAACATGCATGTCGCAGGATGCGCCTGAATCCAATTTTGCCGTCCAACAACCGTCCGATAATATTTAATTTTAATTTGTTTATGCACGGGGGTTTTTGTTGCTCCTGCTGCTACTCCTTCTGTTGCTGCCTGCGTCCTTTTGTACTGGCTGGCTGCCACTCCAATTACCAGGTCTATTTGGGCAGGCGGTTAATGAACGCTATTAAACGCGAAACGCGAAAAAGTTTGTTTGATTTCCCACTTTTTCGCTTCTCGCTGCAGTTGTTTGTTTTGTTGACTATCGAATTTCCAAGCAACAACAAAATCCAGCACCCGGCAATATGTTGGCTGTCATAAAATTGGTTTTTAGCCGTCGAATAACGAGTGGGAGTGTGCGATTGCGATTGCGAGTGCCAGTGCGAGTGTGAGCTGCAATTTGCCAACAGCTGTAGAACAAATTGCACATTACGCATACGCCGCATATGCCGCTGCCAGCCGTCTGCTGACTGCCGAGTGTGTGTGTGTGCTTGTGTGTTTGGCGACTGCCTATGCCACTTAGGCAAACACAAACACAAAGGCAAACACCACCTAACAACTGTAAAGGCTTGTTGCTAGCGAGTCTGAGGGTGGCTGTGTCTGTGTCTGTTTGCTGTTTGTCTAAATTTAAAGCACTCTTCAGCACAACGAGCTCGCTCGTACTCACACTAGTACAAAATAGAGGGTTTTTTCTAGCAAAATCAAATGAATTATTAAATGGAAATAAACAAATCAGTTTGTGAGTAACACAAACCTTTTTTGGAAGGATAGTTTACTTGCTTAGTGACTCAACTTTGGTTTTAAAGTGTTACAGAAGTGGAAATATAAATAAAATTATTTAAATGCATTTAAAATGAAGTTAAAAATTATATTTACTATGCCAGTTATATCCCTTAACCTTATTTTTGTTATTAATTATTTTAGCAAAACTTATAAAAAGCATTCAATAACAATAACCCTCGCTATTGATTTTTTTTGCGCCACAAAAACCTTTACATTTGAACTTTTTCTATTCATTTTGATAGATAAATAAATACGAGTCTTATATAGGTCTAGAATATTTTTTCCAAGTGCATACCATACACCCATTCATGATGTACAAGTGCACAATGCGTACGTACATTTTGTCTATAAATCCCCGCACACGCACTGCGTTCGTTGAACTTGGAGGAGGCAGCTCATACGTACGTATACGTACTTACGCCAAAGCGATTTGTTTACTGCCTTTGGCCAGCCAAATGATGAACAAACAATTTCGGTTATAATTAAGTTCGAATTCTTACAGAATTCTGTGTGTGCAGAGCGCTGCCAAAGGCAAAGATTAGCCGAGCAAATATTTAGTATAATAATTGAAATATTTTCACTCACAGATATTTCAAGCGAAATGCCACAAGAACAATGTGTATTTAAATGGACTTGTGGCACATAATGTTGTACTCATCCTCGTCGGAGTAATCCCATTGAAATTAGGAAGACAAATATATTTGTTGCTAATGAATCATTCCCCTGCAATGTGGTATCGGAGCATCTCTGACATTTCAGTTCAGCTCAGCTCTATGGCATTGCTTTGGACCCTGGGCTTAACTGCTGCCATAACAACATGGCTATAATCACTCTGCCATTTTTCCAGGAATCGTTTATAATCTTTTAAGACCACTGACGCTGAATGTTGAATGCTGATGCTGATGCTGCTGCTGTTGCTCAGATGGTGGAGATAGAAGCTCATTCTTTGCCAAAAACAGAAAACAGAATCCGCTCAGACCTGCTCAGCAACCACCGAAAATGCTCGCAGCACACCAGCAGGGACACCACCCACTTAAGAGCCGAATTAATAAAATGAAATTTGATAAATGAATGTGTTTAACAGCATTTAAAATCTGACCTCCGCCCAGGCCGCACTCGGACCTCCATCCATACGCTGGGTAGTTGTGTTCAATTTTGCCAGCCAGCTGAAAATGCTTTTCAACGCCTCACAAAATTTCATTTCAAAGGAAATAAAATTTTATTATACGTTTCTTTAAAGGCAGCGTGTGGCAATGGGAGAAATAGAGGAGCAGTAGAGGAGCTGGAGGAGGGTGCCCTTCCAGCTGACGGTTTCTTTCATTAGCCAGCGTCGTCTACGTGGTGTAATTTTAAGTGTTACTTTTAATTTGTTTTGCCCTGCTCGAGTTTGTGCTTGTGTGAGCTTTTATTGCTTATTAAGCGTTTTTAGTTCAATTAAATCGCATAATCGATTAAGTCCCTTCTTCGCCATCGTCCACGAGCCCCGCCCTTTGGATCCTGCCTCTGAATCACCTTCTCCTTGTGGCCCTCGTTGGCGTCGTCATCGCTTTTATACACTTGCAGAGGAGGGTATAACAATTATGGGAATCCATTTGTTATAGTCTTAAGGGTTTATTATTTTCTTGTTAACGTTATTTTGTGTTGTTTATATTTTTTAAATGCTTATCTTTTAAGTCTGATTTCTTTGGTGATCACAGAAAGGTTATTCTGGCTTACTGAGAGTATTTCGATCTTCGATCACCGATTAAATCGATTATTCTCGTTGTTATGGCCGCTGCCTGCGCACTCAGACGTGCGACGTAATGTCTGGCACGGCTGGCAGCGTCATCTGACACCGTACTGGGTCCGGTGGCCCCAGCCGTAGTCGAAGTCGCCGTCGCCTCACCCAGTTCCATCCCCTTTTGCCGCGTCCCTTACGGTTGATTACTGCTGATTGCCGACAGCCAAAACAGAGCGCCAAATAGCAACAATCATCCTGGCACTGGTCCTCCTCCTGCTCGAGGTCCCTGCTGGCTCCATTTTATTCCCGGAGCGACGGCAGCGCCAGCTATTAATTGATTTGCTACAATGAAATTTCCACACTCAATAAAATAAGTCTGATGAACATTTTCCTTAATGCCAGGGCTTTGTTCCAGCGCCAGACGGCGCACTCTATTTCCCGGGGTCGTGGCTCAATCATGGGATCTGAGGAACAAACAAACAAACAAACAAACAAACAGCCGGCCCATAAGTGCTAGAATATAAATAAATGTTATGTCTTGGAAGTTGCTCTAGAAAACCAAAAACCGCTTTAGGCCGCGCTTACGAGCTCTGGTCAGTTGCCAAAGTTGGCCCGAAGAAGTGCAATAAAATCATCATAAATTTGCACATTTTTTACGCCACAATTAAATTTTGCAAATTTGGCAAATGCACAAAAATGGCTGCCACATTTTATTTGACGTTTTTACGAGCGTGTCGCCGACGTTTATTCGCATTTCTCCCCCGGCCTCAGTTATAGTCCCATTCCCAGTTTCATAACCCCATACCAATCCGATTCCAATTTCAATTTCGATTCCGATTCGCAGTCGGGAGGCTGCTGCTTGATTTATGAAGTTGATTGGCCAACTTGGCCGCATGACCGTTCCCGTTCCCGTTTCTGTGCCCGTTTCGTGCAGTGTATTTGCGTGAGCACGCTTTATCGTTTATTCCACATTACTCAAGTCATAATTAAGATCTTGGCAGGCGGTGCCTGCCGCAGCATCGCGGCGGTCATAAATTGTGGAAGTGGCTCATTGACAACTTCATTTCCGCACTTGGCGTGTGCAGCAACAATGAGAGCGGGCACCACCGCAGCCATGGGATCCGTCGCTGCACCGAGAAAAACATGGGCACTTATCATTAAACTACCACAATTAGCAGTTGAAAGCATTAATATTAACGTCTGTCTGTCTTCTTTCATGAAATATGGTCTGGTATTCAGTGTTTATTAGGTTAGAAAGCATTAACATTTAAGTTTACGGCAGTTTTGAGTTTTAATAGGTTTGGTGTTTTTAATTTATGGGGAGTTAAGTTAATGTTTAAAAATCATTATAATGAAAGGTTGTTTTATATGTCTGAAAAACATATCACAATTGGGAAATGATTATTATAACAGGAAACCTCCGTTTTGTTACAAGAAATAAAATATTTCAAAACATTTTGGATGATATTAAAGCTATAATATCATAATAAATATAAAATATGTTTATTAATAGAAGTATGTGCAAAATATATATATTATATTAATTTTAAAAAAATTCCAGGTGGTAAAAACATCTAACATTCTTTGAGAAAAATATTTTCAAGCTTAAAATCCACTTGTAACTAAAAAATCATGCCTTTCTGAGCCGTAGAAATGAGTTTTTTTTTATATTTTTTTCAAGTGTTCTGATGTTTGAGCTGTGTCTTGGGCATGCGTTTCACAGCTCACGCAACATGCCGCTAAATGACATAATGAACTGCATTATTTATGCGACACACTGTGCGAATGCCCCCAACAAAGGGAAGAGCAACTGCAACAACAGCTGAAGGCGCTGAAGCTCTTGCCAAGGCGAGCAGTTAGCCTCTCTTTCCGCAGTGACAAGTTATGCGTGCGAGTCCGGCCCTGTGCCTCTGCCTCTGCCTGTGCCTGTGATAATAAAACTGCTGACATTTTGCCTTATGATGTCACGACAGCCGCAACAACAAACAGTTGCCACTTGCCGCTTGCAACTTGCTACGGAGTCCGCGTCTACGTCACGCTCTGCCCCTCTGACACTGTCCAGCCGGCTCACTTTCCGCACATTTTGCAATTCGCGGCTGATTTCTGCCTTCTGCCTGCTGCCAGTGACTTGGTGGCCGAGTAAGCGGGTCCCAACAGCTGTGGTCAGAATAATAGAAAAGTCAGCTGTGGCCAAGGAAAATTGGGGAAAAATATATGAATTTTCATGAAAAATTCAAGGGAATTTTTGCAATATATGTATGGGAAATATATGAATAAAAGACAGAAGAGTTAGGAAAGGATGGAAGTTATCCTTATTAAATTAAAGTTTAAATTGCAATCATTTGTTAATTAAAATCTAGAAATTTTCATAGGTTAAGTTCCTGCCGGAAACCTCTAAAAAATGTTTTATAAATTTATTATTGGTTGACACTTATTTCCTGAACCCGTCTGCATCTATGAAATGTTTATAGGTGACTCTGCAGTTCAACCTGATGTATTAACTTGACAGACCGCGCGGCCAGTCATGTTCATTGATAGATTGGTTCCCAGAGATGATCGATGATGCGCTTACATCCCCTCAACTGTCATTCGCAGCGAGATCAATGGGATATAACTCGATTCAAGCAACTAGATACCGACCAGATTAAGATTAATCGATAGGCCAGAATTTAATGCCGGACAAAAACCACCATTTAGGCCGCACGCCCCTCGAATTGACAACTGAAATTTGACTAACAAAGTCAGCCAGGCGAGTCAGTGGCTCACGTTCGACTGACTCTGGCCACAGGCAGCTATCGAACTGCATATGTAGCCATCCATCGCGTATCCAATTAAGGTTCCCCCATGCATCTTTCATCAGTCATCGCTCAGCTGCCATCTAATTAGTCTCGGCAAACATTGACAAACAGTTGCATTATTGCATTCGCATTCCAGCAGCGTTGTTGCTTTTTTCTGCCATTCGATTCGGACGGGTTTAGTGTTTAGCCTTAGTCTGGCTTTTGGTCTGGGCCCCGGGATTTGTTTGCTGGCAATTTGCAAGTTTATGCATTTGCCCATAAACTATTTACAGTGTCAGCCATTTACCGCTTTTTCATTACGCCGCATTTGTTTGCTTCCTGTGGCCTTAATTTGTTGCAATCCTGTCAGTCAGTGGTCCCAGTTCCCTGTTCCCAGTTCCCTGGCCCCGTCTCTCTCCATTGACAGCACACACACACACACACTCGCAGGTGGCACAGTCGTTTCACGCGCTTTTAATTGAGTGCTTCCGCTGCAATTAACAAGTACAACGCGTCCAGTGTCCAACCGCTGACTGACTGTCGGCTGGTTGGCCTGCTGGCCATCAAAGGCCCAGAGTCAGCAGGCCAGAAGTCCCGCAGTCCGGCTGACCAGCAGTCCAGCAGCCCAGAGGTCCAATTTTCCCCTCGGCGTTCTAGATGGCAACATACTTACGCACTAATGCCCCCTTAAGTTAATGCAAAACCATTAAACGTGTTGACTGCAACACTTTGTGGCAGCATCGAGTCCAAAGGGGAGACTAATATGCACTTGGCAAAAAACGAATTAACATGGCTCTTAATCAAGTTCAGCCATTTTAATTAAGTTGAGAGAATGTGTTGTTTAAAAATACTTTTTCATAAGCCTTTAGGTGGAATTTCTCATCCTGAATAATCAATGTTGGCTCTTGTGCTGAATAAAAGGCTAAAATTTTATTTAAGCACGAAAGTTATTGTTGAATTTCAGCTTTTATTTAATAGAGGAAATTATTGCAATTTAATTTGAAGGCAAGCTCCTAAGCTGCACAGGAAGGGTTTATTATTCAACGAAGAAATATTATGTAAATTAAGGGGGAAAATATGAAAATATCCAAGGAATCCTTGCAAAGATTTCAAACGAAGTGACTCATTTTTAACTAATTAATTTATAACAAACTTACTTACTTGCATTGTTAAAGATGTTTGTTCTTGAGGGACAACTTTAAAGATTCCTAAACACCATGCATACTTTTTTAAATTCCCCCTAAATATTATTAAGATATTGACCAACTTTTCAAATAATTTTAAAAGTTATCTCTGTGTATCTTTGGCAAAGGGCGAAGAAGCAATGCATTAAGTGAATTAATCACCAGCCACGTGTAATTAAGAATCGAATGTTTCATTATCTCATCTCCGAGGGCGAGGGCTTCCGCCAGCCTTTTAACCAGAGCGATTCTGGCCAAGTTCCTCCCGGCCGCTGGCCCGCGAGCGCCTGTCTGCTCCTTTTTAATTTCCGCTGCGCGTGTGCTTGCTCCTTGTGGTAGAAAATTTATTTACAGCACAAAAAGTCATGTTGCCGCTAATTTGGCGAATCGATCCTGGTTTCCCGGGGATACCCACAGCTCTCTCTCTCTCGGCACTCGTTTCATACGATTTTACTTCGATTTAAAACCGAATCTATTGGGGAGGACTGCCTGCCTGTCCTCTGCACGCAACACCGTCGTCACATTAAACGCATTTTCGAGAGAAATCACGAATTTTCCCAGCTTCCTTTGGGACTTCCCCTGTCCTGGCCAGCATCGGCTGCATCCATTTGGATGCCGTGTTGGCTGTTGGCAGTTTACAGTTTGCAGTTTAGTTTTGCAATTTTCCGGCTCAACGATAAATGCAAATAGATTTCACCTGCAGACGCCGACAACGACGAGGATGAGGAGGAGGAGGAGGAGGAGGAGGAGGAGGAGGAGGACGATGTTTGTCCAATATTGAGGGAATCTTTAAATAAATTATGCGCATGGAATTTCAGCGACTGGCTCTGGCTTCACCTTCCAGCCAGCCAGCCAGCCAGCCAGCTCCTGCTTTTGCGAACGTTGTGCATGCAACATTGCTGTTGCTGCTGCTGTTCGCTTTTGGCTGTTGGCATGTTGGGAATCATGTATGACTTTGACATTGACAGCGCCGAGGATATGGAGGCGATACGGAGAACCTGGCTGAGGAGGAGAAGGAGGCGCCCTCTCCAGTCGGTCGGTGATTACACACACACACACACTTGATGGTTATGGGCACTCACACTTGCCCCAAACTACAACGACAACTACAACTACCTTGTTGTTCTGCAAGCACTAAAGAAATGCAAATTTTTACATTTTATGTTTATTTACTTTGTACAGTTAGTTTGGCGTGCACTGAACGAAATTCGACTGGGCTTGTCAACAAGCCCTGACTGACAAGGGTTTGTTTGTGTTTACAGCATTGATTCCGTCGGGATATAGGGATATAGGGAGAGAGGGAGAGCCGGGTGCCGTCAATATTTGACAGTTTACTTTTGACTGCCGACAGCCAATGAATATTTCAAAATTATTGAAACGTCGGAGATGAAAATGGGGATAAGCGATGCACATTTTTCGGAAATTGGCAGCTTCAGTGGCAGTTGGAATATGAATGTTGATGTCGATGGATATAAAATGGATTATAAATCAAATGCAAATGGATTAAGAGTGTTTGGTTTCCTGAAATCTATTAAATTTATTTCAGGAATAAGATTGTGTATCCGAAAGCTTTGTAAATAATTCTGTTTTGTAATTTGCCCAAGCAAGCTTTTTATTCAATTACCTGAAGGTGGGGTTTGTTGTCAAGAAATGACATATCTCGAGTGTCGAATTTGTTTTGCTCTTAAGTATAAGGTTTCATGGGAACGAAGAAAAAAATTTGAATTATACTGCGAAGATATAATTATGCAACCTTAACTCAGAGATACTTTTTGAAATATTTTTAAGAACTTGTTTACTAAGAGAGTTCTTTTATGTAATATTCGTAGTTTAGCTGAAAATACTAGTTCCCTCTGCAGTGTAGGCTCCACATGTGCTCCCTACTCGTCAGGGCTTGGCCCCG
Source organism: Drosophila triauraria (assembly GCA_014170255.2). Taxonomy (NCBI): domain Eukaryota; kingdom Metazoa; phylum Arthropoda; class Insecta; order Diptera; family Drosophilidae; genus Drosophila; species Drosophila triauraria. The sequence goes on from CM024337.1 coordinate 24,142,711, forward strand.
CCCAGCCCCATTCCCATCCCCTCGGGGTGGCCACCGCATCAACTCCATTCAATTAGCAACTCATAATAACAATAATTTTTCTTGCAACTCGCATTCGGTAAAACATTTTGCGGCACGGCACGTTCGTCGCCAGCCAGGTTCGTGACGCTGCTGCCTCCTCTCTGGCCTGGCCATCAGCAGCAGTGGTAACAAGTCGCGGCCAAAACCCCTCACCCTGGGAGGGGCCCTCAAAGCCCTAGGCATTGACTGCAACAATGTTTCCTGTTAAATGATGCATAATAATCGGGAGCGGGTGAGTGAGTGAGTGAGCTTTGGTAGCTTCAGTGAGGTGAAAGGCGGTAAAACGAGGGGGTGCTCCGATCCCCGGAATGTGGGACAGCATGCCCTGCTGGCAGCACGAAAGAAATCATAGTAAAAGCACATAGTTGCTTACACCTGCGGTTGAGATAATAAACCTAAAACCGGCTAATGGCATTTGCGGGAATGTGTGTTAAAAGTCATGTGAAAAAGGACACGCCATATTTACTCATATATTTTTAGGGGTAAATAAGTTTTAGTTTAATTTTAAGGCGTAATTGTAATTAAGCGACCAAGTTTAATTACAATCTTCTGTGGCTGCTGCTATTGTTGTTTGTTTCTGGTTGCGAAGACCCTCCTCCTAGATCTGCGGCCATCGCTCTCAATTTAACCATAAATATACGCCGCTTATAGATCTTCGTCGTCGTCGGGCAGGGCAGTCGCCTGGGCCTCCTGCAAGTCGCGCTCGATCTGCATCTGCCACTCCCTGTCCATCTTGACCTCCGGTGGCAGCAGGGCTGGCATCGCGACGAACGCCAAGTTGGGATCACCCACCAACTTGCGCGCCAGCCACAGGAAGGGTTTCTCAAAATTGTAATTTGATTTGGCAGAAATTTCATAGTACTGCAAATTCTTTTTGCGGTGGAAGATGATGTTCTTCGCTTTGACTTTGCGATCCTTAATGTCGACCTTGTTGCCACACATAACGATGGGTATGTTGTCGCAGACGCGGACGAGATCGCGATGCCAGTTGGGCACGTTCTTGTAGGTAACGCGCGATGTGACATCGAACATGATGATGGCGCTCTGGCCCTGGATGTAGTAGCCGTCTCGCAGACCACCGAACTTCTCCTGGCCAGCGGTATCCCAGACATGGAAGCGGATAGCGCCGCGATTGGTGTGAAAGATTAGGGGATGCACCTCCACGCCCAGTGTGGCCACATATTTCTTCTCATACTCGCCGGTCAAGTGCCGCTTGACGAATGTTGTCTTGCCAGTGCCGCCATCGCCGACCAGCACACACTTGAACGAGGGAATATTCTGTCCTTCTTGGGCCATCCTTCTGCGTTTTCTTCTGTTTCTGCAAAAACAACAACGGTGAAAGTTTCCTGGATGATACAATTTATTTCTGGAATTACACTTTTGCTGAATTTTACTTTCTTTTTCGAAGAAACCAATTAGGTTTTTATATTTTTCCCAAATGCTTTTGACAAGTAGAGAGGCAAGTAGACAAGTGACAAGTAGAGCTGGAAAAACATCGATGTAACATCGATACTTTCATACTAAAACATCGAAAACTACGATATTTTTTTAGCTCAGCTCTAAGCATAATTTTCTTAACCGCTGCTGTGCCTGTCAGTCGCAATCAGCAGAATGACGATGACGAGAGAACGACGACATTGATGGGCTTGTGATTGTGGATGTGATTGTAGACGGGGATGTGGATGTGGATGTGGATGTGGATGGTGAATGTGTTGCCGGTGGACGGTTGATGGCAGTTGGTGGATGGTAGTTGGTTGATGGTAGTTGCTTGATGGTCTGATGGCTGATGGTTGCCGCTCGCCAGACACAGACCGCATTCGCACACTGGCTCGGGCTCAGGCACAGACACATTGTAGCTACACCGCCCATGGCCGGACCTCGCCTTCATCCGCTTGGAGCACCGGAACACCCTCGGAGCAGCGGCCATCCTTGACAGAAATTGCTGACTGCGGCTTGCGGTTGCACTTTGCTGCGTAGCTTACGAAAATTCCCTCGGCTTCCGTTGGCCAACGAGGAGAATAAAAAAACAGAGTTCCTTCTTCGGTACTCCATCTTCTTTAGTCGCTCACCCACACGTTTTTTTTTCTTTCTTTTTTTTTAATTTGTTGTTTTTGCGTGGAATCTCAGTTTTTATATACTCGGAAAAAAGAAGTAATATTTTACAGGAGCTTATTATATTTTACGGAAATGTACTTAATTTCTTGCTCAATAAATGGTACTAAATATTAAGAATTGAGGGGCCAACAAAGGTTATCATTAACAATTCGTGGGAATTTACATACATACTGCTGTTAGTTTTCCTAGAAAGGTATACACCAGAGGCGCTTAACATTATTATATATTTTTTTTGTGCTCAATTAGAAGAATTCACTTTCCTTTCTTCCATTTTCCTAATTAAACTTTTTATTATAACATTTAATTGAATGTTCCCTTCATAAGAAAGCTATTTATATTCAGATTGTCGGTCAAGACTGAGTTCTACGAAATATATATATATAATAGATCGGATCTGCCTTGAGTAGCCTAATGGGAATAATTATAGCAAAAGGCAAAAAAATATAAAAAAAATAATAAGAACAAAGAGTAGATTTTATTAGTCAAAGATTCTTGAGGTTTATTAACTCACTTTTCTTAGAACACAGCTGTTTTTGAATTACCTAATTTATTTATTTCTTTGTGATTAATTAATTAAAGGTTAATATTTTAGCATCAAGTGTATTTTCAACTATCCAGTCAACGTAGCTCATAATGTTGGTATAAAGACAGGCTGCTGAATTGCCGTAGCTTTGAATGCCGAGCAAGTTGTAGCGCAGACTGCCCCCAACTTTCATATATTTTCCCAATGGACTTCCAGTCTCCACGCAACTGGCTGCGCTTTTGGTCTCAGCACAGATATGCGTTCCCTGGAGCGGGAAATAAATTAAATGGCGGCACTGGTTCGGAAGGAGGCGGTGCATGGTGACCCTTTCAGGGTTGTCCAGGCCCGGAAGGGTGGCTGTAAATTTCTTGAAGAACTCTGTCCTGGATATCGTATTGTTATCCAACGAGAGGCAAATCGGACGAATGTGCGGCTTATAGCCCACCTTGCTCTGCAGTTTAAGCAGAGCTATATCATTCAAATAGGTTTTTTCGTTGTACAATATATTAACGATGGCTTTTCGCGCGTAGTAGTCCTCATACATTCTGGGATCCGGATTGGTCTTGTTGAAAACACCCAAGCGAACGAGGCTATTGTAAGAAAATGGCTATATTAATAGAGTTCGATCTCCGGAAAAATATAGAAAACTTACGCTTTTGTATCGTTTGTTATACAACTCGCTGCTGTTATGACATGTTCTGGAAGAGAATATTGAATGATTATATTGGAATAAATGTGTCTTGGTGGAAATACAAACGATTGTCAATAAGCGCGCCAGAGCAGCTTTTTGAAGTCGTTATAATTTGGGCCATCCAGGGACTTTGAATTGGAACTGCATCTTCGGCAAGGGGCGTAACGTATCCACAATCCGGATCCAGAAGTAGCGCGGCTCCCTGATGGAGCAGCACCAATGGGAATATAAGAATCCAAGCTGCGGCAATCATCGTTCTCAGAATAAGTGTGGCAATCAACTGAGCGATCCGTGAGTCGGGCTCTATATTATACTCCAGAGTCAGGCCAGCTGATAGCTTATCAGTCGGCTTCTGTGTTGTATGCGTTTAAGAGGAATATTTATTTTCGGGTATACTGTGCTTTGACCGGTGATTAATTCCGCGAAAAAAAATACCATCAGCTCCTAAAATTGGGAGCATATTTATTTTGTCAATATCAGGTTCTGAGATTCTCAACTGATTATGGGAGAAAGATTATGAAATGCTTTTACCAATAATTATGCCTCTTAGGCTACCTTATTCCACCTTGATATTCTATCTCAGTGCTTGGATTGGGTTCATGTGTGTTCTGTATTATTGACCCGCTGGAAGTGAAACATTTTTATAATTTCTTTCTTACTTTTTTTCTTTGTTTCGTTTTGTGGCTTGCCTTGGCTTGGCTTGACTATTGGTTTGTGGTCTTCGTTCGCTCGCTTTTATTATTTTATTGATGTTTTTGTTGCTGTGGCTCGGTTCGTTGGCCACTGGCAACATTGTTATTTTCTGCTATTTGACCATTGACTATTGACCAGCCATTCCTCATCCTCATCCTCACGCTCATCCTCGTCCTCGTCCTCGTCCTCATTCTCCTTGCATTGCCTTTGTTTTTTGGTTTTTATTTTTAGTTTTCTTTGTCTTTCGGCAGCAGCCCAGCAGCTTATTTATTTATTTGGTTTTAATGCATGTGGGTACGGGTCCGATGGTTTTCCAGGAAGCTGTATTGAGTCATTGGTAAATGGTTTACGTTTAACCCATTTAAAAATGCAGGCGAGCAGCGGAGGCGGAGGAGGATCTGGAAACTGGCATCTGAGGGGAAACAGAGTGCAGAGTCATGCCCATCATCATCAGTTTCCTCCTTTCATCCGGCGGGTAAACGCACATTCCGCATTTCACATTTCGCCATTTAGCATACAATGTGGCCAAACAAAAACTTGCATGGAGAACTTCGGTGCACTGAGAGAAAGGGGATCTAAAAATAAAGTTACTATTTAAATAGTTCTCGTACCCTGCTCAGACTCTATTAAGCTTCAAAGTTAAATCTAGCTGATCGAGAGGGACTCAAGAAATTGTTGAAAATAAAGAATATACTAACTAAACCATGTTTTTAAATTTTCCAAGCTGATAAAGACTGTAAATAAAATTGGCTATTTGATAAAATTGCTTAATTATTTAAACTTAGGTGAAGAAATGTTTGATTTCTCTTTAAATACTGTAGCAGGATGGCATACTTATATACTTACTTACATACTTATATAGTTACTTACTTACCTACTTATGTACTTATAATTACTTATTATCTATAATTACTTATAACATAGACTTAATTAACAGTTAGGATAAATATAAACACATTGTGCAATATTAAGAGATAATGTTAAGCTGACAGAGCTGTTAAGTCGCTCTCTTGACTCTCTCTCCTCTCTCGCTCTCATCGCTCTCTGAACCAAACGGGGGTTGATGCAGATCGCAGAGAGAGCGAGCAGTCAGTCGAACGCAGCCAAGAACCAAGAAAAGAAGTGAAATAAAAAGTGAAATAATAAAAAGAATAAAACCTTAAACTAACTGTTGTTCGTCTACAATACTATATTAAAGAAAGTATTACTTTCAAAGTAACAAGTGTATGACTCCTTAATCTATTTAATTCTTAAACTTTGTTCAGTAAATGTATTCATGTATGATACAGAGTAAATACATTGCTCATTTATCTCTCAAATTAAAATCTTTACTTTTAGTATTTCTCTTAATTCTTCGCTTAATTCAAACCCTTTAAAGTTGATTTTTTTTAGAGTGCATTCCCTTTGATTTCCGTCTCCACGCCCACTCCCTTTATCTCCTTTTCTGTTTCAATTTGTTGCTGCCGCCGCTGCTCGTTGTTTGTTTACGTAGCCGGCGAAAAATATTGAACGGAAATTTTACAATATGATTTATTGAGGGAGAGAATCGTTTCGTTTCGTTTCGACTGCAGGACAGCCACAGCCACTGCCACTGCACTGCAACGGCAACGGCAAGAGTTGGTGCCAAATTTCAGCGGAAATGAGTTCGCTTATGGGCAGCGGCATATTGTATTTTGGTTATCCGCTATTGTGACAGCCATTGACTCGGCCAGTTGGCCAGAGCTGCAGCCCGGAGCCTGGAGCTGGGAACAGGAAGGTATTTGCACTCGACTATTTATTATTTACTATTTACCAGCGATTGGAGCGCCGATTTATGTGTGTTCAGCTAGTTGCGAAGTGGCCAATTAGGTTCTGTTCGCGGAGCAGCAAGCAGCTGGGGTTCCGGATGGCAGGCAGGCAGGCACTCTGGGTTTTAATCGAATTTCGTTTTCCATTAAATTACCATTCGCCATGTGCAGGCTAAAATTTCCATCCAATTTCGAATCCCCCATAATCCTTTAATAATCCCAGGAAAACTTTCGGCTAACAGATTTGCCCTGACTTGGAGTAAATGCGCACAAAGCCGTTTCCTATTGTTCTTGACTCGTTTATATCGGGGGCAAGGCCCACTCCCCCCGCCGGGCTCCTTCGTTTGAGCTCAACTTTCACAAATTTCACAATGGTGGGTCGGTCGGCACACGCCCCGAACAACATTTAGATAACATTCCTTTCCACTTTCATTCTATGCACCCGGAAAAAAAAACATTTTTATCTCATTGATTGCTCCTCCGAGTTAAGCTTTTATTAAGCCAACTTGAGACAGAACAAATATGAGGCTTAAGACAAAGGGAAACGCTTTTCTTTACATTTTCTATAATAGTCTTGGTCATCCCAGAAAACTTTTCTCTAGCTTCTTATGAAGAAATGCGAGCCTTCAGTGACCTGGAACGAACACACTTAGTGAGACTTTTCCCCCGGTGCAACCCCACATCTTGGCCTGTGCGTGCAATGCAAATTGCCAGGGAAAATTTATTCCAACTACTGAATGCGAATTTTCCAGAGCGCCAAAAGTTAACCAAATATGTCAATTGAATGCTTTGTGTGTGGCAGTGGCAGTGGCAGAGCAGAAAGGACACGGCGGCGTGTGGGAAGCACAAACAAAGGAGCACAGGACCAACTAACCAAGAATGGAGCTCTCTTGTAGGTTAAAAGGCAATTTATCTTTGACTCTTGCCAAGGAAATTCCCGCCATTGTCTAAAGTGGTTCAATGCCCGGTTCTCCTCACTCCTGGCTCCTCCCAAGGATTTCGGAGCTCTGGCGAGTGCGTATTTGTGTCGGTTGGGGCTTAGAGCTCCAGTGGGCGGTTAGTTATGTTGCCATTTCGATTCCAATTCCGATTCCGGTCCCGATTCCGAGTATATTCCAAGCACTCAATTACACCGAACCACAGACATTCAATTGAGCAACCATATGCAGCTTAAGCAAAAGGCAAACAATGCTGCTGCAGTTGCAGCGCTGCAAGTTGCAGTTCCATTGAAATGCCTGCGGGACTTTTCAATAAATTCTCGATTGGCATTTGGAAATTTGATCAAAACAGCACGTATAACTATTTGAACTGCTAACCCAAATAATCCAGGCAGCCAGCCATGTAAAAATTCCCTCTCGCCTCCTTCATTTCGACAATCCTTGCCAGCTCGCGCCAATGAACTGTGCTGTGTGGAATCAATAGATGCGATTCAAGTTGCTGCAGTTGCAGCAGTTGTTGCAGCAGCAGTTGTTGTTGCTGGTGCAGCAGCAGAAACACGAGCTACAAGATACTTTCTGTGCAACCATAGAGCTTCCCACATGCCCCAGCGGAATGCCATGGAATGTGCACACGCATCTTCGACTGCCATCCGATCTCTGCTTCTCTTCGTCTTCTCCGCAATCTTGTGGTGGGAGTCCCGTTCCCGTTTGCGTTCCCGCTTCCACTCAGCTCCTTCTCCTACTCGTTCGTGCCCCATCGGTGCATGGCAGGAGCTTACATTTATGCGCGAAATTGTCGTATGCATTTGCACATTCATAAATTCTCGTTGAGCGCCCCCAAAGCGACAGCAGCAGCGGAGCCCAAAGAATGTTCTCTAAGACACTAAGAATAAAAGATACTAAAATTCTCTCAAAATTAGTAAATTTATATATTTAAATTCAGGACAAAATAGGATTTATTTAAACATTTTATAGAATTTGTAATTAACCTTCTTAGAGCTACAAATAAAACTTGAAAGCAAGCTTTTATAATTTCAGTTCTTCCCTTTTAAGTAATTTTTTGTATACATTTTTTGTTCTCTGTGTACTATTATATAGTTGAGGGGCAGGGATCTGCTGGCTGGTGAATAGATAGTTGGCAGCCCGTTTTCCGCCTCTCAGCTGATGCTGCTGCTCGCTCGTGCGGCATTTAAATTTCATTTTTAATTTTCTTTTTTTTTACCCCAGCAATTTCTCCTATTTTTTTTTTAGTTTTATTCTCTGCATCTTCCTGCTGCAGGCACATTTTATTATTGCATTTTACAACAACGCTGGGCAACCTTAGAGGAGCACGTCATTAGGCGATAAATTATCTCGTGCGCGCTGCATTTTGCATAAAATGCTGCCGCTGCCGCTGCCTTTGGATTTGGAGCGGTAAAAGTGTGCCACGTTGCAGCTGTGCAGCGGCAGTGGCAGCAGAAGCGGCAGCGGCATTAAAGGATGCTAGGCAATTTGAATTTGTGAAATTCCATGGGGGCCCACAGCCAGACCCAGAGCCAGACCGAGGCCCAATCACAATCCAAACAGTTGCCGTTAGTTGGTGGAGGCCGAGGAGGCCTAGGAGGCCGGCTTATCTATGCACAAGATGTTGCCGTTTTGATAAGCTCGGCGCAGCAGCCGGCAATTTATGTGCCGCTGCCGCAGCTGCTGTTGTTGCTGCTGCTGCTGCAGTTGCCTCAGCTTCTGCCGCAGTCTATGATGAATGCAACAGCAGCAACAGTTTCTGCCTGGAATGCATTGCGGCGACGTGCGTTCAACTATGCAAATTTGTGCAGCAGCGCCCAGTTCCCCATCGACTTCTCCTTCTCCTTCGACTTGGACTTGGACTTCCTCCCGCCAAGAACCCATCTATTGACTTGCAACTTGCTGCAACTTAGTAAGATGGGAGGGAGAGGGCAATATGTATATACAGCGGAGACTTGTCAAACAGCATTCAAGCACGATTCTGGGAAGCATTCCTCTCTGGGAAGAAGACTTATGCATTGCCTTGGCATTGGCTTTCGCTGCGAGACAGATTTTAATACAAATGAGCTGAAATTATATAGGGACTCATACATACACAGCGAGAATATCAATTTCAAGGGGATATCTCAAGTAGCCAATACTCATTTTACTTAAGAGAACATTTTCTCTGTGCAGATAAAGTCTTGTCTCAACGAAAGCTGAATGTCATGACAGTTCAATCACCGAGATTGCCCATCTAGATGCAGCTGCGCTGAGTTATGGCCAGCGATGATGGCAAAAATCTCGATACTGGAGCTGAAAGGGGAGAGCTGTGAGCGATCTAACACAATTGATAGCCAGCCAAGTGGTTTCGAAAGCCGCGGAATAGTTTCAATTGCAAGTGAATGTCAAGCGCATTAAATAGATGGTTCTCGGTGAGGAGCATTGACTCGTGGAGGCGGCGCAGCAATTAATCTGCAAGTTTAACGATTCCCGGCGACATTCAGCTGCTAACGACTTGCAAGGACGTGGGTAATGCCACTGACATATACCACCAACCATCCCCCAGTCTCTGGCACCCTTAACAGGCGATGACAAATGGCTCAGGTGCAAGGTGTGCTGGGGATGACAAAAAAATCGCTGAACTTTGACTCTCTAAGCCGCCCGTTTCAGCCCACTTTTTGTCGGCGTCGTCGTTAGCGGCGGAGTAGTTGGCCAAAGTGCAATTAAACGCCCCGCCAGTGAAACAATTACGCTATAACAATTACGCCCTGGTTGCACATGCAACTGCTACTGCAAATGCAACAGCACTGGGAGAAATATTAGGATTTATAGGCCTAAAACGGCGAGATGTCAAATTGTTGGGGGATTTTTGTAGGTTTTTGTAAAGGTTTAAGCATAATATTATAGCTTGTTTACTGATTATAATTATCACAATCTTAAGAGTAAAACCTATTTTAGTCTTTGTGTATCATCGCTGCCCCTTTGCTCCAATCTTCCTGCAACCCCTGCGGTGTGTTTGTAAATTTGCCGCACTTAGCGAGGAGCAGCAGCGGCAGAAGCGACGGCAGTGGCGACTCCACTGCTGACGTGGCAGTCCGTCGAAGGCATTTCCATGCGTCAAATTGCCGCCGGGGCATTGCGTGTAATTACTGCAATAAAAATTGCAACACATTGCGTACGAACATGCAACATGAGAGAGCGCGCGGCGGCGGTCGAATTCCAGAAACCAAGACCGGGGGCAGAGCTTTAAAGATACAACCATCGGCGGAGCAGTATGTTCAGCAATTATCTAATTTATATCGTCCATTTATCAAAAGCGAAACAAATATTCAGTTTCCAGGCGCTGCAAAGAGAACTGAGTTGCCGCAATTTGTGACTGACTAACGAGCACTCAGCACATCCAGCCAGGCAGTCAGTCAGTCAGGCAGTCAGCCATCCAGCATTTGGCATTCGGCATTGGCAACAGCCGAGTGCACTTGGCCACTTGGGTGGCCAACTGATTGGAGCAGCAGCAGAAGCAGCAGTTCCACTTGCTCACTGGCTGCGGGGGCGGTATATGGTTTCTAGGGCTGGAGGACGTCCGTCGAGCGGAACGCAAGTTGATTGCATTTTTAGCATAAATTTCAACGCATTTGACTAATGTCCCGACATTTGTTAGGGGCCAAGAGCAGCGACGAGCGAGTCTCCTCTGGCCATTTCTCACCGAAGTCAGAGTCAAGTGGCCCCGGGCACAACCTGGCTCTGGCCATTATCATTTCCACTGCTGGCTACTCCTCGTACGGGCTGGCTAATAGATAATGTTGATGGCTGATGGACGACTCTCGGACAAAGTCGTATGCAAATTCCAGCACTGCTGCTGCTGCTGCTGCTGCTGCTGCCCGTTGGCCATGTAATTGTTTCAACTGCTTAATATCACGTATACGCACTGTCGGCCAGAGACAAAGTCGGACTGCAGTTGCCGCTGCCTTTGTCATTGCTGTTACAGCGGGGGACATGGCCGCGTCAACAGCAGAGAACGGCAGCAGAAAAATTAATTAACACGCCAAGTCTGCCTGGACACGCCTGCAGCACGTACCGGAGACTCGAACTCGGACTCGCAGTCGGAGTCGGTCTAGAGGGCTCTGGCAGCGGACTCGAACTCGAACTCGGACCCAGACTGGAGCCAGGGAGTTACCCAGAGCCAGAGAATCACAGTCAGAGGCAGTGCCCAAAAGTACACTAGCAGACTTAATGGTATTCTGATGATATATTTTATTTTAAATTATTGAAGGAATAATTTAAGCTATTTATAGATAAAAATTCACAAAATCACTTTTTTTAAGGGAATTGCTTACAAAAAAGTCTTGATATGTATTTTAATCGTAGACTAAAATCAAAAACAACATATTATATATTTTTTAAAGGTATTTTTATTGCTGTAAATGAATTTCTTAGATTTATAGAGACTTTCTCCCAGTGCACAAGCAGACCCTGAGCCCAGCACGGCTCCGTTGTTTGGCATTTTCTATTTCTCAGATTTTTTCTGTGTGCTCTGGGTATTTATGGGCATTGCAGTAAAAACCTCGATGCAATTGTGGGCGGACAGGGGGGGTACTGGGGGGCGGTGTTAAGTGAAAAGCGTGAAATTTATAACAGCCAATAGATTAAGCTAGAATATAAATAACATTTTTTTTCTCCCATGCGCCAGTCTTTTTTTTTTTGCCCCTACTGCCGGCCTTTTGTCTATTGTCTCTGGGCAATGGGCGGAGGATTATTGGAACCAATAATTTAGCCGCGTCGCGCCAAGAGCAGATTCTTAATCAATTGTGCTTTTTGTCTTGCAGTTGCCGCCGTCAGCCAACCGAAGAACTCAACCGCACTCAAGCCGTATCTGCAGATCCAGAAGCACGCCGTCAGCAGACTGACCATCAGCAAGCCGCACACGTCCTACTATCTGCCATGCATCCCCATCCTAAATCCCTACAACTACGAGCAGGGTGAGTAGCAGCTGGGGATACCCACTGAGCGGTCTCTAATGATACTTTCTATACGCAGACAACCAGCCCATATACTGCAGCTGGTTCCGGAATGACGTGGCCGTCGAGCAACTGTCCCTCCGCAAGAATGACTTCTTCATCTACGAGAATGGAACGCTGCGGCTGCCCACCAATGAGAAGGCCAGCGGCGTCTACCACTGCAAGATCGAGTGGGATGAGTCGGCGGTTATATCCGACCGGATCACTGTCGAGTATCCAGGTGAGTTTCCAGCTCTTTATTAAGAGAAAGAGATTATTAAATACTTCTAATACTCCTTTTGCAGTTTTGAAGCGCCTTTTCCCCGGCCAGCAGCAGACGGCCAACATCAGTGCCGTGGAGAACAAGCCCCTGGTGCTGAGCTGCCCCTTCTTCAGTATTCCCCCTGCCAAGATCAGCTGGTACTTCGGCAACGATTCCCTGGCCAATGACAACAGGCGAGTAAAGATCGGTGTTGAAGCATCGAGCGGGCCTAGACTTGTATATGTGTACACTGTATGCAATGATAGCTTGCCAGCTGGATGGGTTGACCAACGCGCTTCGAGTTTTCTAAATTAAAAAGTTGGGTACAAATAATATAAACCTTTTCCTTCCATTACAGTGCTCTCATCCTGTCCAATGGCACCTTGGTTTTGCGGCATCTGCGCCTGGAACAGGCTGGCAAATACAAGTGAGTATAAATAAATAAATAAACTGTTAGGTTTGCACATTTCCCTGATGGAGTTACGCTGCTATCGAGCTGTTTCCCCCGATCGTTGTCCGGTTGAACTAAATCAAGACTGGCGGCAATTTTCCATGTGGCTGATGCCGCTGAGCACTTGTAGTTCCCTGCTCCCTCCCCCCTTTGTGGCAAAATCAACACCTTTAGCGGCACTCCATCAAACCCACTCCCAACCCCAACCCCCTGGTGCTTACAAGGCACACACACGCACCGCTCGCACCGGGCTTATGCCCTTAAACAATGCATTAATTAACACTTGGCGGCGCCCGAGTGGCTGCTGTAATTGTGGCCATTGTCCATGTCAATTAGTGTTGGAAACCACTGGCCATTATCCGTTGCCCATTAACCACCATTCCCCGTTGCAGATGCTTGGCCCAGAACGCGTTCGCCAGCAAGATGCACCGCCAGTTCGTCTGGCAGCTGCATGTGGAGGCCAGTGGCGAGACCTTCTACACGGACAACCAGGCGGGGATACCGGAGACGGCCGTGTCGGAGACCCAGCTGCTGCCAGCCTTTCAGAACGCCACCGTCTACGTGCCCTCCGGCGGATCCGTGCTGCTGCAGTGTCACGCGGTGGCGGACTTTGTGCCCATCGAGTGGTATCTCCTCTATCCCAACAACACCGTGGTCCTGCTGAGCAACAACAGCGTGGCGCTGTCCATCACGAATGCCAGTATGGTGCAGCACGAGGGTCAGTACAAGTGCCGAACGCCGCTGGAGACGCAGACGTTCCACGTGATCGTGACCAGTCCGCCAAGGATTGTGAACGGCCTGCCCGTGGAGCTGGTCTACATCAGTCTCTCGAAGACGCTGAGCTGCCGGGCGGAGGGTCATCCGGAGCCCTCTATCAGCTGGTACCATAACGGGGCGCCACTGAACAGCTCCTACACCCGCTACATCAACGGCAATGAGCTGCAGATCCACTCGTTTGATCCCGAGGAGGAGGGCATCTACCAGTGCGTGGCCAGGAATGTGGCTGGCGAGGATTCGGCCACCGGCGAGCTGCGCTTCAAGCACCAGATGGAGCACGTCAACATGCTGCAGAACATCCGCTGCTATCCGCACAGCTTCCACACCATCAACATCACCTTCGACAGTCGCATGCTGGAGTCCATGTTCGTGGTGTACATCGTGCGGAGCAATCCCCACAGCTGGACCTCCTTTGCGCCCATGAAGCTCAACCAGACGTCGTACGTGGTGATATCCACAAACCTGCCGGTGTACCAGCCCTTCGCTCTGATCACCCGCTTCCTGTACCCCATCACGGAGGTGAGGAGCGGCACCTTGGTGCCGCAGCAGATGATTCTCAGCTCGAATCGGAGTCCGCCGGTCACCTGCTGCACCCAGGGATGTGAGTATAAATTAACTAGGTTTGAAATTAGGTATATCCTTGAGTAATCCTCCACAGTGATGCTCCGACCCATTGCCGTGGGCAACGACACCTTCGTGAAGTGGTCGCAGGGCCAGTTGGAGAACAAGAAGTACTTCATCCTGCAGTTCTCCATCAACCACACAAACCCCCATCCCGAGCAGCTGCTGAACGGATCCCTGTACGGCACCCTGTCGCCCGTGGAGGAGAAGGCCGACGAGGTGCGTCGCCATCTGACCCTAATCCAGCCCCTGAACCAGACAGCAGCGGCCACCGTGCTGCGGAATGCCGAACACGAGATGGACACCGAGAACGATGAGATGACCCTGGAGCTGGAGGACGACATCTTCAGCATGGTGGTGGATGCCAGTGTGACGGGGATGCTGCTGCAGCGCTTCACGCGGATCAAGATGCGAGTGCTGATCATCACCAGCGAGAACGAGTTCCTGGGACAGGACTTTCGCTACGTCCAGTGGAAGATTGTGAGTAGACTGTACTGTAGGAGTAATTTTTTGTTCATCCATAGAGGAGTACCGAGGTCAGAGAACTTTACTAAAGCCCGGATTGGATTCCATTTTCCTTGCAGATAGAGAATGGAACCTCGGAGCAGGCTAATATGCCCTTTCGCCTGGTCACCATCGAGTCCCGGGCGCTGACCTTCAAGTTCCTGGACAGCCTGAACGAGACCTGCGTGGTGGAGTGTCACATGGTCATCCCGATGCCCTTTCCCAGCCAGGAGCCGAAGTGCAAGGAGCGCAACATCTCCAACTCGATGCTGCTGGTCACCGAGCTCAAGGCGGATCTGCGGTACAACCTGCACTTTTACAACTGCATGACGCGCATCTTCTACGGCGAGATAGATGTCAAGACGGAGCAGGATCGTAAGGAACCCCTTATTGGTACTTAAATTTTCCCATATTTAATTATGGCATTTTCCTGGCAGCTCCTGGCACCATCAGCAACTTAAGGCTGATCAAGCAGAATGGCCTGAAGCTGATGTGGGAACCTCCGATAAATCCCAATGGTCGCGTCCATCACTACGACATCAGGTGGACCCTGGACAATGTCACGCATGAGGCTATAGTTAAAGAGTGCAGATTCTGCTCCTACAAGGTATATAATAATAACTCTCTCCTTGAAACTAACTCCCATCCTTTCCTTATATTTATTCTTTCCCTTCTCCCTGCAGTTCCCCAACGTTTCAGAGACCGCCAAAATCCATGTGGCTGTCCGCGTGATGGGCGATACGGGAGCTGGTGCTCCCATGTACATGGTGAATAAGGACCACAGTCTGCTGGAGACGGACAGTGAGTCGTCGCGTTCGGAGGTATATAGTGGGATAGCCATAGGCTCGCTTCTCTCCATTGCCTGCGTCCTGCTCTTCGGGCTGTTCATCATATTCCAGCAGCGACGCTTCAAGGCCCGTGCCCCAGGGCCCACCCACCTGACCACGCCCACGGACATTACGTTCGGAAATCTGAGCAGCGCCTCGGGGATGCCCGGGGACAGCGCCGGTGGCTTGAGTGGCGGCACCTTGCAGCAGGACTGCCACGAGATGCAGACCCTCATTCCGCGGTCGCGTTACCACATCGAATTGCTGCCGGAGCACACGGGGCTCGAGTATCAGACCAGTTCGGCGGCCGCCGCTGCGGTTGTCCATCTGGCCAATGGCAATGGCAGTGTTCAGGTGGCAAGGCGTGCGGATTTGGAGGCAGTCCAAGCCGATTTGAGCATAGCCGGGGTCCACAACCTGTCGCAGCTGCCGCTGTGCGGCGGTGGGACGTCGCCGGAGCGCAAGACCGTGCAGGATGCCATGCTGCAGGAGGCCAAGGCCTTCTACATACCCTACCGCCACACGCCGCCCAATGCGGTGGCCCTGAGCGGCAGCAGCTCCTCCTCCAAGCAGTGTCCGGCCAGTAGCTCCGATCTGGAGGTGATTGTGCCGCCCAACTCCCTGCCGCTGGTCAGCACCATGGCGGGCTTGGGCGGTGGGGGAGGATCAGGAGGAGCTGGAGGAACTGGCTCAACCCGACGCAGTGGAAGCCTGAGCAGCAGCAGTGCCAGCAGCACCAGCAACGGCAGCAGCAAGAAGCAGTTCCACACCAACTTTGTGCGTCACTCGAATTCCAACGACGGAATTTGCCTGCTGGCCGAGGAGGAAGCGGCCGCCACCCTGACACCCACCTCGGAGCGCGAATATGCGGCTGTGTGCCTCACCAACGGTTTCAAGCTGCCCGCCGACGTGGCCAAGTCGGGCAACTACACCACCAACAACAACAACAGCAGCAGCAGCAGCACCAGTAATGGCAGCAATCTCAGCCAGAAGTCAGGAACTGCCACAGCACCAGCCACCGCCACCGCCACCGCCAAGGATCGCCAGCCGCGCGGCAATGGCAATCCGATCTCGTTCAGCCACAATGCATCCATAGTTCCTGCCAACGGGCCAGCTTCCGTTAACCATGCGTCAGCAGTCAAGCAGTCGTGGCCGGCGGCGACAGTGGTTCATCGCCGGGCCCAGGTGGATCCCAATGGGTGAAGCAACCAGTATTTTTACCTATCTACCACATAGAAGCAAGGAAAACAAAAGAAAATGAAGGAAAGAGAGGAGAAGAAGGAAAAATTACATAAATAAAACACATTCACAGCTCGAAACATTCCAAAAGAATATAAATTTACGGACTACGATGATGATGTTTAGCATTTATAAAGAGTACATTTTATAAATGTAAATAATTAGTAACTGAAACTATGGAACTATGGGAGAAATGAGTATTTAAGCTGATATTTATACACACACACACACACACACACGTACACACACAAAACATAAGCGCTAAGTTCTATGCTATAGTTTTTTCGCCTTTCTACATATTTCTACATATTTCTTATACCGTATTATTGTAATTGTTTAGTTTTTGTTTGTTTTCGTTAATTGAGGCTAATTTTTACACGTACCGCACGTACGTGCGCATAATTTATTGTTGCTTGTCGATGCAGAACAGCATAAACATAAACATAGACATAAAATATGAGACATAAAACATATAAGCATAAGCCCTGCAAGTATATATATTTGATGCCCGATAATTACTGCGTTTAACAACTGCAGCGAATTCAATTACACTCTCACACACTCACAGTAGGAAATACGCAAACATAACAACCAAAAAACAGAAAAAAAAAACCACACACACTCACTGCAATAGCCCAGCCACAGTCCCCCGCAAATACCACTCTACCGCAATAGTCACAAGTGTTCACATATCGATTCCGATTTAAAACGTAATATATATTCAATAATATTTGTAATTTTAGTTTATTCTATTTATATTCCCCGCATTTGTATTTGTAATGGCAGACCGACCCTTTTTTAAACTAATTGTTTAATTTCCGCATATTTACTGCTGCATTTTGTTTTGTTTATACAACCAATATATCAAATGTACCTGATTATATTCATTTTGCATTCTTTGTTTTTGTGCTCTCGCTCTCACACACACTCCAGCAACACCCACATATTACACATAAACTATAATAAGCCACAGAATCCGTAAAATCGTATAGCAAACGATATTGTATATTAAATTCAGCAACCGTACCTCGTGCAAAGAAAACCTGTAGCTACGCCAAAAACACACACCCTGAGCCCGGCTCCTCCTGGAATTATTTTTGACAGGCAGGAAGTTAAAGTAGCCAGCCACGAGGAGTATTTAACAAAGAGCATTAGCTCTCCAGTAGGAATTTGTGTGAATTGTTGTTCAGAGTGAAACGAGAAGCGATAATTGTTACGAGATACAAAGCACACACAAGCCCAAACATTCCACAGACACACACTCAGTATGCATTGCACAGATACACACAGGACACCACACAGGAGGAGGTCTATCTCGAGTTGAAGACAAGTTTTAAATGTGTAAAACAAGTACGAAATTATATATGTATGAATCATAATTCGATGTGAACGATGTGCGAGAAATGTGTTTGAAAAGAAATGTAACTGTAACTGTATACGTATTTAGAGTCGTAAGTGCAATACCAACCAATAATTAAATAGCAAAAGGTAACCTTTTAAGACCGACCCCTGAGGCAGAACAAAACCGACAGACCGACAACAGACAACAGACAAACCGACAAACTATATTAACAATAGTACCTTCCCACTCAAGCAGAAGCAACGTTCAAAGTAGCCCAGTTAGTGTTGCGTACAAGTCTCCAGCCCAACTTTGACCATCAACAGTAAATAAACAATCTCTAATTTGTGTTCAAGCCGAAACAAGGCCACAGACTTTGCAAGAAGTAGTCATCGATGTATAGAGGGAATAATTTTACAATTTACAAAGCAAATGTGTGTCACAGCAAAGCCACAAAATGAACTTTAACCTACGAAAAGCATTTAAGCAAACGCAAACGCAAAAATATATATTCCGAACGAACAACTCAAAATTCCTAGCAAAGAGAAAGGGAGAACATTTTAAACGTTACGAAACATTAGGAATACGAAACGAAAATTAACTACAACACTATTATATGCAGCAAAAGGCAACAACAAAAATTTATGTACTAAAGTTATATAATTAGGCGTAAGAAATCCATATAAATGTACGTGTTTGGAAAAAAGTAAATACAAAACAGGAGAGATAATGAGAGGAAAATGAGAAATTAAGTAAAATAGCTGCGATTGTGATCGCCGTGTAAGTGGATGTGATAAATGTTTAAATTATTTAAGCGCAAAAACAATAAAGAGATAAAGAAATTAAGAATTAGGAAGACATAGAAACGCGTATTGCGACTTTTGCAACGGTTTTTGGCCAACGGAAACCACTCAATAACTAAGAGTCCACTAAAATTGTAAGCTAACAATTATTATGTTCTGATCTTTGGCGATACTGCTGCTCCTAGCACTCTCTACTAAGTCTACGCAACTACGAAGCGTCAAAAGTCGTATATTGTGTGCGTATATTTTTTAATTTGTTAATTTTAATTTGCATTTAAGACCACATTTTGTATACCTCATTAGTAGAGTGGCAAACAACTAAATTTTGTAACCATATTTAGGCTTGGTTTCCTCGTTTTACCATCAGCATGGCATTTATGAACAAACGAAGCGACAAACAAAAAACTAATGTATTTTTTATGCAATTTATAAGCATTGTATGTGCGGGCGAAATTCATTATTTGAAGCAACTAAGCTGCCAACGGTTCGTGTTAAAGATTTCGACGCAAGTAAATTGGCAAAGGCATCATCCATCAACAGCCAGAAAAGCCAGAAAAATAAAAAAAATAACAAAGTAAGAAGCAACAGCCAATTGGCGCGGCTAGAAGAGTCTAAGGAAAAACTGTAAGAGAGCTCGGTGTTTGTTTAGAGAATACAGAAGATATGGCAAAGAAGAAATGAATGCAACCTTAACTATTGGGAAATATACTACAAATAAGTTATGATGAAAAACTTACAACAAACGTGTGTTTTATTTACTGGGAGAGCGTTAATCACATTAAACTCCTCTGTCATAACGGAGATTATCTTCGAGGAAACACCAATAACCTAGCAGCAAAGAGCAAAATAACGTAAAAATCTAAAAAAAGAATGGGTATGGGTATCGTTTGGTTTGTTTTTAAGATTGTAATCCCTTTGTGATCAGCTTGTTTGGCACCTCCGACGATCAGAAAAAAACCGAAGCGAGGAACTCATGCTATCTTTGGACAAGATCCTGTCCTAATAACTAAATAATTATTTTCTTAAAAATATTAATATTCTGCCTTCATTTATTCGTTTATGGTTTTTTCTTTGTTTTTATTAGGACTATAAAGCTGCACATTGAGTTTAGAAATATATATTTATACCCTTGCAGAGGGTATTATAATTTTGCCATGATATTTGCAACGCAGTGAAGGAGGCATCTCAGACCCCATAAAGTATATATATTCTTGATCAGCATCACCAGCCGAGTCGATCTAGCCATGTCCGTCTGTCTGTCCGTCTGTCTGTCGGTTTCTACGCGAACTAGTCTCTCAGTTTTTGAGCTATCGGGCTGAAATTCAGCATAGTCTTATTTCTTTAGCACGCAGTATATATGTCGGAACGGCCGAAATCGGACCACTATATCCTATAGCTGCCATAGGAATGATGGCGAAATTAATGTACAAAAATTTTTAATTTCTCTGTTTTTCAACGAATTTCTATAAATTTCGAGATATAGTCGTTTTTTATAGTTCTAGAATTACGGTTTTAATTTCATTAAGATCGGACAACTATATCATATAGCTGCCATAGAAGGGATCGGTCGATTTATATGAAAATGTAAAATTCTACATGTAAAATGTAAAATTTACAAAATTTACATAATTTGACATTTTTTGACATTTTTTTTTTACATTACCAAATTGGATCGATTTTCAATGATCCAATTGCTGACTGCAAGGGTATATAAACTTCGGTTTACCGAAGTTAGCTTTCTTTCTCGTTTTTTAAAATTTTTGACAATATTAATGACGTAACCCCTTACAGAATTTTTAAAAATTGGCCAAATATGTTTTTCTGATTTTTTTCTAAATTTTTATTGTAAATAATTAGGATTTCAATGGCGAATCGGATGATATACGGCTTTTGGCTATCTTTTTGGATATACAAGGCTGATTGTTTTTAATGTAGCAAACATTTAGGCTTGTAAATAGGCTAAATTTCGGACTAAATTTCAAAGCCTAAATGTAGGCTGCACTATATATTCAATATTTAATATTATATATTATATATTAGCTCACAAAAACATCAAACCACTTGGTTACCTTTCAAGTTTTATAAAATATCTTTTATTTTATTGGTTTTAGTAATTTAGTACTTAACAATTAGGTATAAAACATCGACCGATTAAATTCTGGAAATTCTCATATGTATGCATAAATTTTGAAGTCGTTGGTAACATTTTACAGCGGTGAAGAGTTCGGTTTATACATAGATATAAAGACACTAATATAACTAACAAACACTAAATATACATATGTATGGTACAATATCAATAACGTATTCACGGGTGGTGGTTGGGTTGGTGGTGGAACATCACAACAAAGTGCTACAAGATGATCACAATCGATCACAAAAATTGCAAAATTATCATTTGACGCCCGCCGATGGCATACTCTCCTCTGAGGCTTAAGCTAGCGGCAACAAAGTGTGTTTACGACTAACTTGAGCTATGAGCTATGAGCTATGGATAAGCGAATTAAAGGTAATAAAACAAATATGCTATGCACTATACAAACAACAAGCGACGCTCTAATATGAAGCCTTTAGGTACGCGTAATTATCATGACACCTCAGAGTTGCCAGTTCTATTCACAATTCGGTTCCAAATATATCAGGTCCTAATACAATATACTCCACGTACTCGCATAATGTATTTTAGTCACACTGAAACCTTCGCTCAGCACACCTTCTCGATCATTTTCACCAGTTCTTTGTACAAAATACAATCCCGTCCGCGGGGCTTGCAGATCTCGCGATGATCGAGACGAATGCCGCAGACATCGCCAATGCCGGGATCTGAAAGGGAAAATAATATTATAAAATGCGTCTCCCAAGTTTCCCCTATATTAACACCAACCTGCCGAGTCCACACCCACAATGCGCAGGTACAGCACCGACATGAGCGTCAGCGCCGTCTCCACAAAGCTAAACACCTCGATCTTTAGGTGTCCCAGGTGATACAGGCCCGCGAAACGTCTATGGAGGTCCAGCAGGTACTTGTTGTCTATGGAATGTTTATAAACTTAAGTTGCAGTCTCCTTAAATCCCTTTCCTAGCTTACTTTTCTCAATCTCCAGCAGCTCTACGGATCGCGAGAGCAGCGGCGCCTTGATGCTGGCCAGGTGGGATCCCCGATGCGGCACCGAGTAGAAGAAGCAGCCGCGAGCGGAGCGCCACAGCGGAGTCATGGCCGGGCGACCGCACTCCCAGGCGTCCACGATCAGCTGCTTGATGAAGAGTCCGCCCTTCGAGTGGCCCACATAGATGATGGGGTGGCCATGGCCCACGCGCTGCTGGATGAGCAGCTCGGCCATCTCCCGGGAGCGCTGGATGAGGCTGGAGCGCGGCTCCTTGCTCTTCCACAGCGGCCGCCACAAGTACTGGTCGGTGGTGTAGTTGACAGCAATCACTCGCACTCCGGGACAGTCCAGCGGCAGCCAGTCGCCCGGCCAGCACTTGGAGTAGTTGGGGTCGTCGGGCGAGGGCTTGCTCCTGCGGCCGGACTTCCGCGGCGTGCCAGGTGAGGTAGAACGCGGGCGGGAGTCCTGGCCGTCGTTCGCCAATGCCTCGCTGCCATTTGCCTGCAGCATGGACTCCAGCTCGGCTGGCAGGAGCTTGCTGTTGTCGTGCATTCGCAGCCGGAACGTGGGGAAGCTGTACTCGATGCCCTCGCAGATCTGGATGTCCTCCGGTTCACCGCACACATAGGCAAAGCTGTGAAAGGGAGAAGAGTTGTTGAAGGACATCTAAATTTAATTTGAAATTTAAGCTTACTCCTCGCCATCATCGCTGTCGGAAGCATTCAGTTGGAAGTCCTCTTCTGGCTGCACTGCCACGGATCGCTGCAGCCGTGTCCGCTGCCGCACTGGAGCATCGTCGGTGGTGTCCACATAGCGGTTGAGGGAGGCGAACTTGGCCCTCTTCTCCCTGGGCGCCGGATGAATGGCGGCGCTGCGGGAGTGGCGCGGTCGCTTGGGCGGCCTCACTGGCGGACGTGGCGGCCGCTCGAACTCCACTGGCTTGCGATCGTTCTGCCAGAGCCCCTGCTTCCACGTGTTCACCAGGGATCCGTGCAGGCCGTGGATAAGCACAATGTCCGCCCGGATGGGCTGACCCGGTGGCGGTTCGGCCAGGATGTTAAGGGTGCAGCAGCTGGGCGCATCCGAGCGAACGCTGTAAAGCGGCGGCCCCCCCATGGGACTGCTGGGGGAGCAGGGAGTGGAGGGCGTGGAGGGAGTACTAAGGGTGTCCGGAAGACTCTCAAGGCCGTCCTGCGACTTGCGCATCTTAAGGAGTTTTAGCAGCGGCCCCATGCGGTTTGAAACTATAAAAGGGAAACTATATTTAGAACTGCAAGCTCTGACACACTTTCGTCTATTTATAGGATGCAATACCTACCCTGGACCGAGGACAGATTCAGCGAGATGGTGTTGGCCGCGAAGGCCACCAGATTGGTGAGGGCCTGCCTGCTGGAGGCCAGGTTCTGGAGCACTCTCAGCACGCGCACATCGCGAATGCCCTTGATGCCCCTGGCCACGCCGTTCGCCAGCGGGAGGACCAGTCGCACCAGGATGCCGAAGACCACGCGCATACTGCCGCCGTTCTTGCTGTCTCTGCGGGGATTCAACGGGGTTTAGCTAGCCATGGGTGAACGGAGCACAATCCTACTTACGCCTCCATGAGAGCTCCGGCACTGCTCGACCGCACCAGATCGCTGACCGCCTGCTCCTCCTCCTGGCGATCGATCTCCAGCTCGTTGCCATTGTTTGCACTTGCATTGTTGGCCAGCGGCTCCTCCGATGACTGTGAGTCATCCGGCGCTATCGCATTGTGTGTCACTGGAAGGGGCAGAACCTCCTCTCCGCCGATCCGCATCATGGCAATGTCGCAGACGTAATGCTCATCGATTTCCTGTAGCGGCGAATCGCCGATGTCGTTGCCGTTGCCGTTGTTGTCGCCTTCTCTCTCTTCCGAGCAACTGGGGCTTCTGTTTTCGTCTCTGTTATTGTTGTTCAGGTTCTTGGTTTCCGTGGCGTCATCCTCCTCGGAGGGAATACTTTCTTGGCTTGGCTCAGATCCTCTGACGAACATTTCCCAACTTCCTTCTGCCCGAGAGTTCATTAATTCGCACCCACCATGCTGCAGACGGCTCTCTATCTGCAAGTTCAGCAAGGAATTTGATAGTTAATCATATGCCGGCCACTGGCGGATGCAATTTGTCAGTGTCGCGGCTAAAAACAATGCGGTCAAGTGCAGTCTCTGCCTGGGTCTCTCTCTTCCTCTGCCTTGCTGAAGGAAAACAAACTTGCGGTCTAAAAATAAATATTCACTTGGCGGCGCCAGCCGTAAATTACTTATACGACACGTGGACGCTATAATAGTCACAGTGCCTTTAACCTTTGAAGACTCTAGAACCTTTTTTTAAATAACAATAAATTAATGGGGAGGTACTGTGAAAGTTAAAGAAACTATTGCTTGGGTTTCCCACACAACCCTTACTCGGATTTGAATATAAAATAAGTATCAATGGCCCTTGTTTATGTAATAGTGTAAGTTAGAAAAGCGTAATAAATTTGCCATCAAAGCGAGGGCTTTGGAAAGGCCTCTTAAGATAAGCGAGCATGTAGAGCACTAGTTCTTCCACTTATCTATGCAAACACTTGAAAACTATCTAGCACTAAGCTGATTCTCAATCCATTCTACTGATAAGGGTAAGATTTTTATGGTTCTGGTTTATTTTTGTGGTCAAATATTATATCAGTTGAATTAATAATGAAAACTATTTCCCACCAAGCAGATGTTCAAATCGTGGGTACTTTACTGATAAGCGGAGGGCGAGATTTCAGACTCAAAAATGAAGAATTACTCGCTCAACATCTGTGTAACCTAATGTCCGTTATAAAATGCTCCTGGTGACCACAAAACCCACGATATTTATAAAGAACGCTCCCTCGACTGCCCCCGCAATCCAATTAGATGAGAAAGCAACAAATGTCAGATATAATGTCGAGTGGTGCTGCCGCATAATGACAGTGACGTGCCGCTTGTAATGCCCTTAGGTTATGGCAGCCAGCGCAGGTTCAAGTTGAGGGTCGCCTCCTCGCCGAGGAAAAGCGAGGAAAACACATTTGTTCCCATCGTTTTTGTGTTACCCACAGAAGCTATTTTTAGTTGAAAATGCCGCAATATGCTGCAGGCGCCTTACACTCTCAATAAATGTATGCAAATCCGACAGTTAGGTGGTTGGCTGCCCGTCAGGGAAAAAGCGAATACAATGACGCAGACCTTTTAACTTTTAAATATATGATCAAAACGGGTGCCAGCCCTTCAGGTATTTTATAGAATTATACTAATTTGTTATCAGCATGTATTAATTATTCAGGAGCGGCAAGTTAAAAGGTTGAATTAATATTCGAAGTAATTATTAAATCTCTTTTGTGGAAAAATTTTGATGAAAATCGCTTTCAGAAACTGTGGGTGCTTATTATTCCTCCGTCACAGTAATTAGCGCGACGACACTTTATGAAATTCCACAAGTTAGACTCCGAGCTATGTCAATAATAACCGCACACACGCCCACCCACACGGCTCGACTTACACTTGATTCTCGGGACCGGAGAAATGCACACCGCTCGCCATGGAAATCTGGGCCGGACTGGAACGGCACCTTGGCGATACCAATGGCGAGGCCTGCGGCTGCGGCTGTGTCTGCGACTACGGCTGCGGTTTTTTGTTTTTTTTTTTTGCAGCCGCTTGAGCTCTAGTAGTTGGCACTTGCCCTGCTCGAATTGAGGCAAACAGGCAAACAGGCACTCTAGCCTAAAGTGGCCGAGGAGCATTGGACAATTGTCTGGCTATGGCTTTGATTCCCTACAATTGGAGACAACGAAAAGTTCAATTCATTTGTCTTATCGTTCATTGTTTCATTAAGTGCCACCAACTTGGCAGCTGGGCCGGGACGGGGCTGGGCCTCTCTGTTGTTTGCACTAATTGAAGAGCAAGAAAGCGTGTCCTTATCTAAATACCAGAGCCAGAGATAGGGATTAGCCACTCAAATTGGGTTTATGGAAATTTCGTTAATTAAATTGGCAGCCTGATAGTGCAATAGGGCACTATGTACGTTTCTGCGCTTCTCCCGGCACAATCAAGTATTTATTTATGCCAATTGACGGGGGGGTTGCGAACTCTTTTGACGGACAGCACTTAGCATGCTGTATGGTGTCCATAAAATGCTAATGCCCAGATAAACTCAATCAACCGCACACGTCTATTGTTATTCCCAGTCAAGAAGGTGCCCCCCCCATTCGTAATGGAACTATGCAGGGAAAAAAGAATATAATTTTCTTAGCATATTAGTTTGTAGTCTCTGAATATAGATGTAGGAATATATATTATGAATTTAAGGTACGTAGCTGAGTAATTAAACTTTAAATATTGAATATTTCTAGGAACAGACAATAAATATAATAAATAGAATAAAAAAAATTGTATTTTTGTTTTTATACTTTTATTAAAATTATTAATTAACAGATTCTAGTATTGCTTCCCAAATAATGGATATTAATATATACATTGCGTATACTTAATATTCCTAAATGCCATTTAAATCATCAAAAAAACACTAAAAAGTAAAAACTATAAGCTTTACAGCATTCTTAAATTATTTTCTGTGTACCTTTTAACTTGTTGATGCGCAGAAAGCGACGTAAGACTCATTTTGCATGGTAAGATATTTGTTTGGGGTTAAAAAACACACTCTCTTATCTAATGCCCATCGGACAAGATTTGCAAATTACATTGTGCAATACATATTGAACTCATGGGAGAGCGGCCGTTGCAGTGGTTGACCATGTTGTGGTCATGCTTGTGCACCGAGCCGCTCACTTGGTCTCTCGAGTCGCTGCGCTTATGGGGCGTATGCTTAATGCCGAGATTACTCATACGCCGCGTGGACTTTGGCCAGCCGCTTTTATCGTCGCTCCCCAATGCAGTCGCTCTGCTCTGCTCCGTCTTTTGTTCGCCCCGCTGCTCTTTATCGGAACACCAGTTGCACACACCAGTGCCGCCGCCTGTCAAGCAAAGGGTTTTGTAATTGAGGCCCCAAATTTGCGATTATCGCCTCCTGCACCTGTTGTGTGTGTGCAATCTATGATGGGTAATTGCTGGCCAACAAGCTGCTAAGCGAGTGCATATTTGTCAGCGATTATTATGCATAATAATCGGGTTGGGGCCTTGGCAGGGAAGCGTTGGATTTGCTGGATTTGCTGGATTGTTGGCCAGTTGCCCAGCATAGCACGCAAGGCGTTCGGCATGCTAATTAATTTGTCGCATGTTGCAGCCACGTGAACTGGGCGCTCAGCTTGCATGCCCGAGTGGTCCAGCAATTCACCTGTTATTGTGCAATAAAGCGGAACAATACTCTTTGTATCGGCACGATGACATAAGGCCTCCCTGCCACAAGGTCCACATTTAAATATGAATGGATAACTTTTCACATTTCACCCGTGAAATCAAGCGTTGCGAATCATTGCGAGCGTTAATCAGAAAACACTTTTCAGGTTCAAGAACTATGCGAAACGATAAGATAGGCATTAAAAGTTAAGTTCGAAGCACTTGAGCCGTAAAAGCTCAATAAACTGGCTTTAAAAACAGCTGTCACCCGAATAATTTGAGGTCAGCGGCAAGGAAACTGCCGCACTAAACGATAATAATTTCCACCCATTAATGGGTCACTGGCTGATAAGCATTGAACTGCGGAAGGTCGGCAGCTGCCTTAACTGGGTCAAAAGCAACGGGAAATCCCTTTGTCTTCCGTCCGAAAGATTGCATTCATTATTCACAGAACAAAAGAGACGAATTCGGACAACCGGCTGATAGCAGCGCTTGTTTGTAATAACTAATCGGAGTGTAAACTTATTTTCGTAAACAAAAACAAATTATAATGATATTCACATTTCCCACCCTGACCCCAGGAAGGCGTGAGCCAACCGCACATCAATTTCACTTTTAATAATACATTTATATGATTTTTCAAGCGAGCTGTTTGACAACGACCGCTTGGAGAACGAGTTATGCAAATCAAATTAATTTATATTATGTATGGCTGTATCTGTATCTGTATCGGAAGCTGTTTTTGTATCTGTTTCTGTATCTGTAGATGTATCTGCAGATCAGGCCATACAAAAAGTTCTGTCGGATGTTCCGATGTGACCAATGAGGAACTGTACCGCCGATGGGGCGACCCTGACCGCCATTGACCTTGACAACTATGAAATTAACCCACTCGGGTCGCCTTTGACAAGACACTCTGTTTGCTAATTAGAATGTTCCCCATCTCTCCCGAGATTAATTACTACCTTGATTAGGCCTTGGCAACCTTTGGACTTAAATGGGAAAACCCGAAATGCCAAACACACCGGGTACATAATCACAGCACACTGAGGGAAAATATAAGGAGGAATTTTCCTACTCTCTTGGGCATAGCAACAACATGTTTCTATATATGTAGATTATGTACTTGCTATATACTAAGACTCTGAAATGAAACACATGTTGAACACGAAAAGTGATTATTAACTGAGTAAGGGAAATGGCATGGCTTGTGTCAACAATTGACGTATTGTTTATGGTTTATACTTATATAGGATACAGGCCTTTGTTGATGTTTAGATGAATTCGGTTCATTGGGATTTGAAACCAGAGCCATGAAACCAGATCCATGGTAATAATACCCCTTTGTTTATTAGCTGTAATTATGGGTTGTGGTTTGGATGACTTTGGTTTGTCATATCCCATGAAAGGTGTCACGGATTTCTGGAGATTTTATTAATCGCATATTTTTCCTATTTTATTTCAAAGTATTTCTAAGTTTTTCTCTCTGTCATTTCCCCTCAGCTTTTCCCCCTCTTGCTTTACTCTCAGCGTAATCTCTCGCTTGAAAACCGGCTAACTGAGAGCAGCATTTGGCTAAGAGAGGGATAAGTTTTGGACAAAAGCTACTGGGATGAGGTGGGTTAAAGTTAATAAAGAAAACACAAAGCGCGAAACCAAAACAACACGTGCAGGTAAGGTAGCGGAGGCTAAAGGCGGCTTAAGGGTGGGGCCAGAGGGCGTGGGAGCTTCCAAGTCGAAGCCACCTTAACCTTCGGCACGCGTGTGCCGCCGAACTGAGGTAACTCAGGTAACTCAGTTAAAGAAATGAAAACGAATTCAACTGCGGATGGCCGAGGAGCCAAGGAGCTATAATTTTTAAAGGCCGCGAACGTGTTTTGAGTTCGTGATTCTGTCCAGTTCACTCCACCCACCATTCAGAGATATATACACAGATATATACTCTATATATTTGCTGCGTTTTGTGGGGTGTACAATTGAGACAAAATTGTGCACAATTTGTCACAATTAATTGAATTATTCAGAGGCTGTCTCTATTTGGGATGCAAACAAAAAGCATAACTCACACCTGCCTCATTATTATCGTTTCATATTTAATCGGCTTGGCAACTGCTTCTTTTAGATAGTTAGTTGTATTTGTTTTTGTTTTTTTCTTTAGTATGTATAAGATACTAGTTGTTGTTGTTTGGATTCACTTAGGGGAAGGTTGGCCCCTCGTAGGGGGCCTAGGAAGAAGCCTATTGAGCGAAATACAAAAGATATTTCCAAGAGTTCGTTTTTAAGAACTTTTCTTAATAGGCAGACCCATACATCACGCATATATACATAAATAGCTATATATATGTGGTGGATCCGACAAAGCACGCTCACACACACACACTCGCACTCTGAAACTTACACACTCGGCGACAACAACAAGAAGCTTTTACGCGTCGCGAGATTTTCAAAAACGAAAACGAAAGCGCGCAACGGAAACGAAAAACGCGTCCGCAGCGCTTCGACGCTCGACAGCAACTATTGTGCCATTACAAATGAAAACACGCTCACGAAAAATCTCCAACTGCCAGCATACAAGCCCCAGGCCCCCTCTTCTCCACCTCGCGCACACACACACACAGCCACATTTGAGTGTCAACAAGAGTTAAGTCTTTCTGTTGTTGTCGGGCAGCTGTTCGTTCGCGTTGCTAAGCTTTTTGGGGGAAAGAGCATGCATGAGAGAGGGAGAGAGAGCAGCCCCCAGCAGTGACATTACACAGAGTGGAGCCAAGAGCAACCCACCGGAAAAGCTTAAGAGAGTCAGTATTGTTTCGGACAGAGCTGCCAACTTATTGCAGTGCAGCCCGCGCTTTTACTATCTATTCAAATACAGTTTTAGTTTATACAAATATATCAAAAGATATCAGGCTCTAGCCACGAAAATATCATAAATCTAAATTTAAGCTTTGAAAAAATATATGTTTTCTTCAAAAAATTTAAGCCCTATGGTATTTCCATGCTTAGAGCTTGATGCCTTAACGACAAACTGTTCGACCTCCCATTTTGGGGTCATACAAAAGGGCGGCTCCTCTGGATCGAAGAGCCTTGGCCGCCACCACCTTCTCCAGGCGGGTGGCTGCCACAAAAATAGATTTCCAAGATTCCCACGACGGGCGCTGGTCCAAGGAGTGCCTCCGCAACCGCTTCAGGACGAGTCCGAGCTGGAAGAGGAGGAGGAGCTGTCCGAGCTGCTGTCCCCGGAACTGGTGTCGCTGCTGCTGCCGCGGCGTTTCCGCCGACGGGCCTTCTTCTCGTCGATCACCTCGTAGCTGGGCAGCGTGGAGTTGCTGGAGTCGGAGCTGCTGCTGCTGCTCGAGCTGCTCGACTCCTCGACCACCGCCTCGATCTTGCGGTTCTTCCTGGGGGAGTGGATCCAAGATAAAGTCAAACGGTCATAATTAAAGGCCACAGGTATTACCTACTTCTTATCGGTTTTGTCCGCGCCCTTGCCGCGCTTCTTGCTCTTAGCCAGGTCGCAGTCGCTGGGCGAGCTGCTGACGTGGCGCTTAGACTTCTTGCCCTTCTTGTCCTTGCGCCGCGTCTCCTTGTCCGTGCCGCTGGCCTTGGTGGAGTACAGGTTTTGAGAGCTGGCCGTGGAGTAGCCGGTATCCTTGCGCTTTCGCTTTTTCCTGGAATTGGGGAGAGTTAATGAGAAGGTTGTGTTTGGAGATGGGGTTAAATTTGCAAGGCACTCACTTGTCTTTCTTGTCCTTTTTCTTTTTGCTGTACACAGCCTCCTGCTCAGCATAATCTTTGACCTTGGCTCTGTTTGAAGGTATAAGGTTAAATAAGTTCCTATATATAAACTTTTCTCACTTTTTGATCTTCTTTTTGACATCGCCACCCCGCTCATTGGATATCATGTAGATGCTATTCTGATCCGCATCCTGAACCTTGCGTCGAGACTGAAACTGACGCGCCTTGGCCATGCGACTCTCCCGGCGATTCTTCCAGAACTCAGCGTTGACCACGTAGAGGCGATACAGCTGCAGGATAATCACCAAGGAGTTTTTGCCTAGAAGTTAAGGAACATCATTTTACACAACAAATTAAGGTGAAGTTGCAATAAGAACTCACAGGTGAAGAAGACATTCATGTAGTTTATAATATTGTACTGAAAGATGATCAGCAAGCGGAACGTCAGAAAGGGCGCATCCTGCAGGATCACATTGAGAACAATGCCCCAAACATCGATGCCACAGCAGCAGTTCTGGCAGCAATCCGT
The DNA here is from genome assembly GCA_014170255.2 of Drosophila triauraria. Lineage (NCBI taxonomy): Eukaryota > Metazoa > Arthropoda > Insecta > Diptera > Drosophilidae > Drosophila > Drosophila triauraria. The sequence continues at coordinate 24,173,999 of CM024337.1, forward strand.
TTGTCTGTGAAAAAAATAAAACTAAGAAAAATCTTGCTTTTTAAATCCAAGCCAATACTCACTCCTCCTTGCTATGAGATCCACTGCCTCGAGGTCGTCGTCCTCTCGTTGCAGACAGCACAATGGTGAACTGCATGAGGCTCCAGGACCATATCCCCAGAGTGAGAAAGACCAGGAATCCAATCTCCGCTATGGAGTCGTCCTTGTAGGAGTCAAAGAACTCTATAATGTCCGCCGCCGTGCCAATGTAGACCAGCAGCAGCTGGCTGAGCTGGTCCCGCGTGAGATCCCCCTTGGGCAGCAGCCACCGACCCACGATCAGGATCAGCATAAGGAACTGCTCGATGAGGGTGGTCAGGGTGGCCCTGCTGATGTGCGGCAGCTTGACCCCGGCTTGACCCAGCAGATTCGCCATCGGTACAATGCCGCTAATGTTGCTGTCCGGCAGGCTGGAGTTGTTGACCAGCGGACTGCTGAAGTTGCTCGAGGCGGAGACATTGGCAATGACCAGTGAGATGTTCCTGGCGGCCAGGCGTCGGTCCACTTTGTCCAGCTCGAGGAGCCAAATCGCCGGCACAATGCTACCCAGGTAGAGGAACACCGAGGGGCAGAACCTGGGGAGGGAGGTTAGGGATAAATGAGGTCGGGAATAGCCAAAACAAACAACAAGTCTGGGTGATGCGCCAAAAGGTAAACAAGAATCGAAGGACACTCCTCCTCCAAACCAGACCAAACCAAACCAAACACACCCGCTCCACACGAAATTCCATTAAAGTTTTTACTATTACGGCGCATGGGGTGGACATTCTGCACTCTAAGATAAAGCTAAACTTTCTCATTAAAGAAATAATATAAAAATTATATTGAAAGATCTTTAGCAAACATTTCTCGTACCTTTAGGAATTATTTCAGAACTTCTGTAATAGAAATAATGGTATTTTTCTATTAAGCGAACTTAAGGCAGGAAAAATATAGTAATTAGGCTTTTTGCAATAATTATTTGTTTTCTGATTTAAATAATTAACTATTAAGAACTGTTTTAAATATATTTATCTGCTTTACTCCTTTAAATTCTATTACAAACAAATTTCTTAATTTCAGAATCTAAGTTACAAAATTTTATATTTATATTGCAAGTTAACCTGCAATTTTTGGTTCTTTTAAAATCCACCTTTTCTAAACCTCAACATTTTGTAGAAATAAATAAAAAATAAGTATACTTTTTTTGGCGAAGTGTGGAGGTGTGGCAGCAGTGTCTTGTGGGCTTTATGGGACGGCATGGGCGGCATGGTTAGCTTTAGCCACACATTAAACACATGATTTCACTTTTAATTGAAAATCAAAGCCCCCGGGCTGACGTCAGCGTCAGCGATTCATTGTTTACATTCCAGGAGTCGGGATATATCAGATAGGAATCGTATCCCTTGGCTATGCCTTACCAGCGCCACTCTTGGGTCTTCTTGATCATAATGGTGAAGATGCCCTCGAGGAGCAGCAGCAGCAGGGGTCCACATAGTGTCCAGTACTTGTGATCCTCCTTGATGATCACCAAATGCCAAATGGCCAGCAGGCTGTGAGCACTGAAGATGATCCTCGTGAGGATGGCCTTGATCGTGGAGATTATCTTGGCCATGGCTGCAATGACATAATCCTGCGAGCGAGCCAGCCACCAGCCAGGACTATGAGGACACCGAATCAAACCGAACCGAACCGCACACGGTGGAAAGCCAAACGCAACTGAGCAGGAATCGCTGGGCCCCAAATGCTTTCATTAGATGTTTAAACGCTTTTTAAGAAATTAAGGACACCGCAACGAATGGCGCGTAATTGGTGAATGGCGCTGTCGTCCTCCGTCCCGCGTTCAGGATGAGTGTTTGCGGCGCCTTCGCCGAATCATCTTCGGCATGTCCAGGGGCGTATTTTGGCAGCTAAGCATTTAATCTTTTCGAAGAGAAAAATACGAAAAGTTATAAATAAATAAAAATGAAATCTAACAACATATTTTCCAAATACATAGTTTCCAAAAATACGCGAATTGGAGGTCTTCTTGGGAGCCTCTTATAGCCAAAAACGAAATAACAATTTTAAACAAAATATATATTTTCTTACATTTTAAACTCAATATGCAGATTTATTAAGCAAATAAAAACTAGCCCAGAAAAGCTATCCAAACTGAAATATATGCAATTTTGGCTTAGTTATGGCTTTTCTGAATTGGGGAATGAAAAATTCAGCTTCCTTGCTTGTTCTCAGCCAAATTTGATTAAATTTTACAATCTATTATATATATTTAAACTATTTACAATACATACACTTAACTTACTATTTATATCTTATATTTTAAATGAAGTTTTAACTGCTCTGACCAAGAAACGCTCCTGCGAATGACATCCCAAACCAAATCGAACCCATGCGTGTTATACTTATGTGTACCTAGAAATCACACGACCGTTAAATGCTAGCGAACGATGGACGTGCCCGGGATTGGGCTTTGGGTTGGGGTTGGGTTCGAACCACAAATGGTCACAAATGCAGTGCAAACAAATCGCAGGAGTAGAAAGAAAGAGCCTTGGCCATCAAAATAGCGGTAATGTTGCTGCATGGCATGGCAAGTTATAGTCATCGTAAAACCCACCCACCATGAAGGGACATATAGCCGATGTTTACGCCTACGCGGGTGGGCAGCGTTGGGTCAATGTTTTTGGCGCACGTGAAGTCATTGAACAGGGATAAGGATGATGGTCGCGGTCTGGGTCTGGGTCTGGCACTGACTGCTCACTGCCATGCTAGACAGGCTACCTGTTGATTGGAACGAAGGACTTACTGGTCAATATTAGGTGAATATTTTACCTGTTTTAATAATAAATAGTTAAGGAACATCCCCTAGCATTACTTACTAGAAACAATCTCTACTGAACTCCAACTCTAGCATTGGAGATCACTTCAATTTATTTTAAAGTAATTTCTGCGGAAGCCTCTAAAGTCTAGAGGCTATACTCCTTCATCTACACCTTAATTCGAAAGGAAACAATGGGAAAAGAAACTTTTTCGTAGGTCGTAATCACACACCAATGTCACAAGAAAGTTATACATATTTCAGGACCTCAAGATTGACATGGTATTCATTCAAATATTTATGATGAAGATTATTCTTGCTTTCTTTGAAATATTACATTTATTGCTTTAATTGAAATGTTCGTCTGAAAATTGGAAACAGAACTTATCCCCGATTGTTGATCAAGACCCTGACAAGGCGACGATTGCGTAGCCTAGCAAGCCTACGCCTCCTAGCAATCGCTCGACTCCTGGAACTGGAACTGGTGGTGGTGTTCCTGTAGATCTTGTACCTGCGCGTCACCGAGAACCTGAGATTGCTGACACGGATCCGCTTCCGTTTCACCTTTGACGAGGCGGCGGTTGTAGTAGTTGTAGTTGTTGTCGTCGCCGCCGTTGTTGTTGTTGCTGCCGCCGTGGTCGTTGTGGCCTCTGTGGTCGTGGTGGTGCCCGTGGCCGCATTGGCCACCCACATGCAAAGGCCCAACGTGAGGAGTCCCAGTGTCAGTTGTCGTCCTGCCCTCATCTTGCTTGCGATGCCGCTGATCTGTGGCTCGGCCCACCGGTGGCTGGGAGTTTTATATCTGGCCAAGACAATCGTCAGTTTGTTCCGCAAATATTTTCCTAACGCTCTCGCCAATTACGTCTGCGCAAAATTTCTTTTTTGGCCATATTTGAACAGTCTGGCCAGGGAACAAAAGAACAAGCTGGAATATCGCAAAGGCAAGCCAGGCTATTAAATTAGATATTAAATACTGGGTTTTATTTTTACGACCCTTGTTCTAAAATTAATCGCAAGTTACACTTGGAGAAATGTATTGGTTATTTCCCACATGCTAAATATCAATCGGGAAAAGGTTAGAGACTTTGAAATTGATTAAAGATCATCATTCTTTTTACATTTACCTAATTAAGTTATATTAGAAGTTATGCAAAGAAGAAAAAGGAAGGGGAACAGGACTCACATTTGCTCCTGATATTAACTTCCTCAGAGTGTAGGAGGAGAGTGTGTTCCTAGCCAAATAACCCTGGTTCCCGCCTGGCTGCATGTTGGCACATAAAACACTGCATAATCAAATATTTGCGTGGTTCCAACTCGACTCTCCGACTCGATTCCGCTGCTTATTTGCCAGGCATCGAGGAGGACTCTGACGAGGGCAGGACTGCCGGTGACATGTATTGGTCCTGCAGCTGACACCGATACTGACGCCGTTGGGTTGCGTGGTTGGCGTTGCGCGGCCACCCGCTGCGGTTTATCTAAGTCGCCGCCATCCGGAGTTCCTATAAAAGTCCGGGACTTGACCGACCATCGTTCATTCGAAAGTCCCTGCTGCAGGTAACCCGTGCTCTGTTCCCGCTGCTGCTGCTCCTTCGTGCTTCTCTCAGTCAAATGACTCGCTTCACCCTCGCCTTTGTCCTGGTTGTACTGGCCATCATCTCCGGCTGGGGATCCACCGGAGCCATGGCCAGGCCCGACGAGGAGCGCTACGTGCGCAAGGAGTACAATCGCGATCTACTGGACTGGTTGAACCAGATGGGACAGTTTACGCCTGGGCAGCTGGCCACTCTCTGCCGGTATCCGCTGTACCTGGAGAACTCCTTGGTCGAGCCGGTACCCATCAGGAAGCGCAACTCGGAGCTCATCAATTCGCTGCTAAGTCTGCCCAAGAACATGAACGATGCGGGCAAGTAAGCTGGTTCGTGGCTTGATGGATACGATGAAGGAAGTGGACCCCTGGAACCTGGATTGTTATTATGATTTATTGTTAAACGTTTTGTTGGTGTGTTGGTTGGAGAAAGAGAGAGCGATGTGAGGAGAGTGAAAGTCCACAGGAATGAGTAGTTGGTATAGCCATGTAATTGAGAGCAAAGACCGCATGAATTTGTTGCTTTAAAAGTTATATTCAAAATATACAAATAGCAAAACTAAAATGTGTCCTTTTATCTTGCGGGAAACGTTGTGTGAGTTATTAATGTGTTCTTGGGGAATCCCCAAGTTCTGCGCCAGTTCTTAGAGATTTACACCTGCAAGTGACTCTATGCTTGTTTTCCACTTGTGAAACCAACCACATTTGGGGTACTTTTTCCTTGAACTTGACAAGCAACTTATAAAATAAGCTAATCAAATATTGAAGTTGGGTCTAACTAAGAGTTATATATATATTCCCAAAAATAGTACTAAAAATAGTAAGTAAATAAGACGGTTTAATTAGGAAGTATGTTTAATTTTCATGTAGAATAAGTGCTTTTCAAATAGATCCTTTATCCAGTAGATTTTAGCCAGATTTATTCTTGTTCACATGGATCCTGCGAACAATTTTGTAGTGAAGATTGCGGACTGTAACATACTTCCTGTGCACTGTGCTGGGCGTGGCAGTCGTGGTCGTGGTGGCACTTGCATCCGTGGTTGTGGTGTTGGTCTGGCCAGAGGTTGGCTGGAGCAGAAAGAATCCGGCAAACAGGACAACTGCCAATAGATAGGTTGCTAGCTTCATTGTTTTCGGGAGCTAAGAACAAAAGTTATTGTTTTTCTTGGTCTTGCCAGTCCTTTATATACCCGAATTTGCCCTAAGCTCGGCATGAAAGAACGCCAAAAATGATAAGTAAATAGAAGAAAACAATGAGAAATTCGCAAAACAAATTTTGCATAAAGAACAAGACTTGTTATAAAGTGTTTGCCTTTTGTCTGGTGTTTACCCAACGTAGAGAAACAGTTGTAGGCATCGTTTATATGACGGCAATATATATTTTTCCTTATAGAATATACAACTATGTTAATCAAAGTTGCTCAGTTATATTAAAAATCGAACAATTCTTCACTTGTTTAATGGGTAAGTTCATTTGGCGCTGTTTGAAATCGGTAAGAGTTTGTATAGATAACGTTATGCGTATGCTTGGTATGATTAAGCCCGAACTATAGGTTTATGTACGTAAAATAAAACTTTTGACAAGCGATTCGTTAGTAACGACTACATACAATCAAGATGTACACAATTTTCGATTACGTTTTAACAATTCGCGCTGGAACAATGGTAACATATGCGAATGTGTCTATATGTTGATGCTCGCCTCGGCTCAAAATGCAGTTTCGGTAGCTTTTCACTTACTTGACTACTACGTACTAAGCGCCAACGCGCCGGCGCTGCCTGATAATGCATAAATACTAACTAACTGGCCGTACCCTGCCTTGGCTAATCATTAACGGCTAATCTAGCATATCGTACGTGGCTGCAGCGGAGGCGGTGTGCTCCCAGCACACCGGTGACTAAGTCGCATGCCCCGGAACACGCTCTGGTCGCTGCGTCGCCAAGCTGCAAAGGGATACGGATATTCGTAATTCTATTATTTTTAAAAAGGACTTCTAAGGTACTCACACATATGGTTATAGGTTATAAAGCTTTAGCTGATTCCACAGCTTTCTTGTTTTTTTTCTTCTAAATATTTTGGAAACACACACAATGGCGCTGACTTTTGCTTGATATTTACTGAAACGGACTCCTTCTACATCCTCATCCTCATGCTCCTCCTGTTGATGCGACTGTGGCTGGTTGATCTCACATGAAAAACTCGTTGGCCGAATGGGAGAGCGGAAGTCACGTCCGCCCCGGACGATCGAATATTGTAATCTCTATGACGCGAAGTCCCCGATATGTCGGATCGATCAGCTGCAGTCCCTTGGGGTTGTAAATGCGTTCGTTTTGGGAAGCCACAAATTTGGATATCTTGCGAAGGGTCTGTGGTGGTTAATTAAGATTAAGATTAATTAGGGAAAGTAATATATTTAGCAGAGGTCAAGATAATAGCTTTAGGAATACAGTAGGTCTAGTTTTGGTTACTTTCTGATAGGATTTAAGAAAGGTTTGAGACTTTTATCATTAAAATTGACAAGTAACAACCTTAAATAAAGTACAAAAGTACACAGATATCGTTATGATTTTTCCATTAAAGGTCAATGACCTCTGATATTGATATCAACACCTACATTTAAGATATACAATTTCTAACAAATTGGAAACTTTGAGGAGTAAGCTATTATTTCAACCGCACTTTTAGGTATTCACAAGGATGACGCACCTTTTCGTAGTGCGTCTCGGAGCACATGTAGATCAAGTAGGCTGTGATGCAGCCAATGCAGCCCTCGCAGTAGGTGCCGCAGGATCCCTCCTCCGCCTCGGCGTAGAATTCGTTTAGCCTATTGATGGTGGCCTCGAAGACGTGTCGCTCGATCTAGGGACAACGATTGAAAGCCGTTACAAAGATTAAGAAACCTTCAGTCGTCTATGGGAACTTACCATGCCATCCAGCTCAGCGGGTAACCGCGTATGGAACTTGACCGAGGTGCCTTCGCTGTAATCTCGCTGTATAAAGACCTTGCTGAAGACCACGCCCCCGCCAACGCCCTGAAGCGCCGTGGGATTGCCGCCCGCCGGAGTTCCGCTGCCGCCGCCGCCGCCCTGGGACATGATGTCTCTGAAAAGGCGAACCGCTGCGTGAATAGCCTCGCTCTGCAGCGCCCGATGCATTTGGTTGAGGGCGATCATCGCGACGGCAGGGTGTGCAGTGCCTGCTGTCGCCTCACAACTGGGCAGCTGGCCTTGCCTTTTCCAGCACAGCCCCGAATACGGGAAGTGACTGGCCTGTGGAAACGTGGCATGGCCTGCTCCCGGACTTACCTGATTAGCTTGAGGTAGAGTAACCTTGGGTGGCCTGGAAGTGCCTGGAGTCGCTCTTTAATTGCTGCAAGTCAATAAAAAGACAAATGTTTGCGATTGTTGCTAATATTGCAGGTTTTCAACAGTGTGACCGCGCCCCAGTCATACGAATACACCACGTTTTCATTATACTGAAAAATATACCAGAATTCCAGTTCAATGATAAAAAATACCGTTAACCAAGAAATGTAATAAATATTTAATTTTTAAATACCAACAAATTTGTATTGCATTGAAGTACATTTAATTATTATTATTTTAGATTTATTAAATTTTTCCAAAGTTTTTAAAATTGAAATATTTGTAATCTTGTTTCACCTTTATAAATACTATGTGAATAAATAGAAAGTTTAATAATAAGAGTTGAAATTATGTACTTCCACTTATAATTATTTTATAATATTCTTATTAGGAAATACATTTTTAAAATAAAAAAATATACCACTGAAATAGCTCGCTTGTCGCTGTTATCGAATTTTCAAATTTGCAGCGTTGCCACACATTTAGAAAGAGAACAATGGACGTTACTTCTAATTAAATTGTTATTAGTGAAAAGTAATAAAATGGTTCTCTTAAGCAATCAAATGGCCCAAATATGTAAGCCATGCAAGTTGAGTACGTACGTTGCTCTTGCTGACGCCGGCGCGTTGAGATTTGAAACAATTAACCAACTCGAACGCATTGGAGTTGGAAATATTTGCACAGCTTGGCCTCTTGTTTTAGCCCTCGCGAGAATGCTTCTTTATACGTGTATTTGCTCAGTGGCTGTTTCTCTATTAGCAACCTGCTGACGGTCATATCTCAGTGTCTTTTCAAAGCTCAACCATGAAGGCAGCCTTAGATCTCAGCCCCTGGGGATGGATATACCTGCTGTGCTTGGGCTTCATGTCCTCCTGTCGGGCGGTTCCCATTGTCGGCGGCAGGATCGTGTCAACCGTGGGCAGTACATCTTAAACTAGGAACTTATGAATACTAACTAAAAGTCTCCTGAGTTCCATTTTTAAAGGTAGCCCAAGTAAATATCAGTTCATGGTCTCCTTGCAAGACGTGATTAGAGGAAATGACACGCGAGGATGTTCGTATCGGCACTTTTGCGGCGGCAGTCTGATCAGCGATCGCTGGATCCTGTCCGCAGCTCACTGCGTCTGGAGAAAGTAAGTCCGGCGGAGCTAAGGGAACACTCTATTGGCTGGTTTCTATCTATTTTTAGGAACATTCACAACATCGCAGCGTTTATTGGCTATGAGAATATCGAAAACATAGACCAGCTGGAACCATATGGTCTGGAAAGCGCCGAGTATATTTACTTCCAGCCGTGAGTAACCAGTTGTTGAGTCAAGTTTAATACTCCCCCCGAAAAAAGAGAGATTTAGATTTAGAGATCATTGTCAAATGATCTTACATCTCTTTTTTAATTCCCTGGTCTTAATCCTTTATTGCAGATCCAACTTTAGGAATGATATAGCTCTGTTGTATATGAAGCGACGCTACTGGAGTTATCTCAGCAAGGACCTGCAGTTCGCCCAACTGCCTCCCCAGGGAATGCAACCAGACCGGAATGGTATATCTCCTCAAAACCTATAAAGACGTATTTATTATTCCCTAAATCCCTTAGCATCCTGTACAATTATTGGCTATGGAGCCACCCGGCATGCAGGACCCTCGCAGAAGCAGCTTTTTGAGGCGGAAGTGCGGGTGATTGACAACCGCAAGTGCCGCGACATCATAGGACATATCTGGGCCCCTCAAAACGGAGCGAATACGGTGTGTGCCCTGGGCAACAATCAGGATTCCTGCCAGGGCGATTCTGGGTGAGCTTTAGTCGGGCATCTTTAGAAACTTTAATCGTAATTTGATCCCTTAGAGGTCCACTGATCTGTCCTTATGGCGGCATTGACTATATCTACGGCCTGGTGTCGCACGGTCTCACCTGCGGCATCCAGGGCATGCCCAGCATCTATACGGTGACCCGACCCTACTACGATTGGGTGCAGCTGCTCATGCAGTCCTAGATCTCTGGCGATCACGTATAAATTATTCGATTTATTATGCGATATCAAACAGAAAAACAGCTATCAATATATATACTTAAATAATGCAGGAATAGCACGGACTAACAACGAACTTAGGGGCTAGAGTACTGCAGGTTACAATATATCTAAAATTAACACTAGACTAACTTTAGAACCAATTTCACGACTTGATAGATCAGCCTTAACTTATAAATCCAATTTAACATTTAATAGTGTTAAGGCTTTAAGTTATAATCTGTTGAAATAGATCAGGCTCTCGGAACTACCGATAAATCAAGTCGTGAAAATGATGCCTAACCTAAATGCGAGGCAGCCTTTTGCCATCACTTCTTTTCTTGCTCCTCCGCCGGAACTGGGGCTGGCGTGTCCTCCACTTTGTCGGACAGCTTGCCCGTTCCCGTCTCCGGCAGAGTGAGGGTCAGCAGGCCAGCTACTAGAACGCAGCAGCCGCAGATCGTGGTTGGAATGTACCACCCAAGGGCTCCCAGGATGTCGACCACAAACGGGGCCGAAATGGAGCCCACGTGGGCGAAGGTCGAGCAGGTGCCCAGCGCAGAGTTGCGGATCTCGGTGGGGTAGAGCTCCGCCGTGTACAGGGTAACCACCGAGTAGGTGGCACTGATGCCGAAGCGTCCCAGCATGGCGAAGGCCACAATCCAGGTGGTGCTACCGGCGGGCACGGCGAGGACCAGCAGCAGGGACACGCCCGTCCACAGGAACAGGAACATGGTGGTGATGCGACGGCCCGTGTACCGGAGCATGATCACCGGCACCAGGTACGAGGGTATGTCCACCAGGCCAGTGCCAATGATGTACAGGTACCGCGACACCGACATGTTGGCGGCATTTAGAGCTGGAAGGAGGAATCAAAAGATTATATATTAATATTAATAAATTAGCAAGGATGTGGAACTCACCCGTCACATAGTAACTCAGCGAGGTGACGCAGAACATGAAGTACGAGGTGAAGATCAGCTTGCGCACGCTGGGATTGGCGTACAGCTCAATGATGGACTTCAGAGGACCGTTCTTGAGCCTCTCGCCCAGCGAGAAACTCACCTCGGGCTCCAGCTGCAGTGGTAAAAGAAATATTCCATAAGCTCTCGGCCTGGCAACATGGGTATTTATGTTCCTGGAACTTTGCACTCACCGACTTCTTATCGGTGACGACTGGAGCGATGACTGCAGCCGCGGGCTGGACCTGGTAGTGGCTCGGCTGTCTGAAGAGTATCTTGTAGACGTGATCGTATCGCTTGTTCGTGATCAGCCAGCGGGGTGACTCATTCATCAGGCTGGAGAAGAATTAAAGAATTTAAGGACTGGAATCAGTTGGTTTGGAGAATCTCCACTTACTAGCAGTTCAGGAAGAGCAGCAGCGAGGGAATGGTCAGGGCCAATTGCAGATGTCGCCAGGGCTGGATGAAGTAGCCAATAATGGCCAGGATGATCATGCCCACGGGATAGGAAGCGGAGAAGGCTATGGACATCCACGAGCGATGTTTCAGGCAAATGTTCTCCACAACTAAGGAAATAAATTAAATAATTAATAGATTAGTATTAAAAAAAAGGTTTATCTGAGCTTGTTGTTATAGTTAGGCAACTTAACTTAAGAAAAATCGATCCAAGAACTTACTCATTGTAAAGGCAGGATAGAAAAGACCCGAGGAAGCCGCGCCCAGGGCAAAGCGTCCTGCCAGGAAGAGACTGTACCAGGGCGAGAAGGTGCAGAAGAAACTGCCCACGATGAAGAAGGCAGCACCCAGGGTAAACGAGGCTTTGCGACCAAATCTGCCAGGATTACAATCATTAGTAATTTCCAAGGATAAACCCATCAATCAACTCACTTGTCCGCCAGGATGCCGAATGTAAAGGAGCCGCAGAACTTGCCCAGCGATATGGACACCTGGGCGGAAGTGCGTTGGATGCTCCGCTCGCAGGTGAGATCCCAGTCGGAGACAAAGGTGCTCTCCGGATTGGAGTACTCGTAGTGGCCCTTCACCTTGCAGGACACCTCCGCCGGCTGAGCGGTCTCCAAGCGTTGGCCTGTATAGTTGAGGGCCGCCTCGTAGGACATGTTGGCCAACTGCTCGTAATCCCAATCCCACACTGTGCAACCCCCGGAATCCAAGCCATGAGCTGCAATCTCCCGCTTCTGGGTCAGCGTCCAGTTGGTGTCCTGCAGGACGGGGATGCCGCACCACTGATCATCGGGCAGGTGACCCAGCAGCGTGTAGGAGGACACATGGAAGCCATTGAGTATGTTGGGGGTGACGCACAGGAAGAAGATGGCCCTGTGTAAAAAGGGGAAATAGTTGTAATATTGTAATAACTTATTAGCTACTTAGTTTAGCGCAATTTCAGTGAGATGTTAATTGGGATTTTGTTTTCGCAGATACTGGATCTCGCATCCGGACAAATTGTTTACGGCACGCAACTTCCAATCGCTCGCACATTGACACCGCTTGGCTAACTGCTTTTTTGCCTTTGCTTTTTGGAATGCAAATAATAACACCGATCAAAACATCGGTGTAAAAACAAATCTGTGAAGGTTGCGGGGCGACAGATTCGGCCGGATTATGTACGCCGATCACATAATCACTTAATGGCAGTTAAAGATTCGCAGAGAGCAGCATATTTTCGTCGTCGACGTTAATCATTAAACAAATCGGGCAACCGGAACGCGCTGTGCGCAATATTTACATATCCGACTTTTTCACGTGACTCCCCCAACCCCAAACACGTAGAGTTCCGCGAAAATAATAATTAAAATTCCAGTCAAGCTCCTCCCACACCTCAGACTATGCGTAGGACTTCCACCAGCTGTGACTCAGTTGAACGACTTCCCGGGCAGTCGTCCTCCAATCGGAGATCTGAATAGGATCCATTACACGGCCGATCCCGATCCCGATCGCGATCTGGGTAATGGAACCGGTACTTGCGATCCCACATCGCCCGATTTCAATTCACAAGTGTGGCTTATCAGCTCCGATTGAGTCTAATGGAAATGTATTACTACTCATGTAGGTACATTGTGTATACATATATATATGGACTGATATGCCCAGATTTCCATTCTATATTTAAATCGCGTTTCGAGCCTGACCGTTGCCCTGCGATCGGCACCCCAGCTGAATGGATCCCGATCCCAATCCGTCCCTAAAATTAACATCAGGAAGTCCCGTACTAAAAAACTAATTACTTTTAGTCGATAATTGTTTGTGAATAGTTCGTGGCTTACCAAGTTAGTTCTTTAGCAAATCACGAAACCAATCAAGCGAAAACGGCAATTAAAACTGTTTCAACGCATTTGCGACAGGCGGCAGTCGCCTGACTAATGTCAAACAATTTCTAAAGACTCAACCTTTAAAAACCAGTGCAATGCATTCACTCTGATGTGGGTCAAGTGGAACGTGATTCGAGCCGCGCTAAAAAGTAGCTTCCTCAACTTTTTCGCGCGTTATGGCAGAAATATGATTCCATAAATATCGCAAAAAATGAAGTACATTCAAAATTAATGTAGATCAGGGACCATTTTCAATTACCTCTTTTCTCAAACGACTTAAGTAATATGGTTAGTTAACATTAGTTAGTGAAAGTAAGTAAATTAATTCTAGTCGAAACTGGTTAACATTTAACGTCTATAATTCTTTGCCAGGAACTGCTTATTAAATCAGAACCAAGCACTACTACGAGTCTATGTTTAATGACCTTACTTTTTGTTCAATTATCATGACAGAACCAACTCCTAATCATAGTTATCATTTGATAAGTCAGAACTAGTTGCAAACCTTAATAAGAGTATTTTAGAAATAATTGCGGATTCTGTTTAAAGGTTAAACAATTACTTTCTTTCCCTGACAAAAAATAACACCAGCGTCAATATTAATAATTGAAGGATTTTAGAAGGTTACGAATTAAATGCATAAATCAGAAATGGGTAAAAATTGTCAAGAAATACAGTTAAAATTATAAATTAAGAGTTTCCGCAAAGAACACACAATATTTTTGTTTATAAAATCCCAAGTTTTATTTTCATAAAACTGTTTCTATTACTAGGAAGATAAATTATCACAATATAAGAAATATTTCCTAAAGAAACCTAATAATTTTAAACTGGAAGATTACGTATTAGATAAATTGAACAAAAAAATCATAAATATGTCAAATTCTGAAGGAATGCAATTAGAATTATAAATAATACCCAATATTTTTGTATTTAAAAGTTTTACTTTCATAAATTGTTATCTTTTAATAGGAAGAGTTTTTAGAAAAATAATTTTTTCCTAAGGAAACCCAATAATTTTTAATTTCTTTATCTTAAATGTCTTCCTAGTGATTTTTCTCAGTGCTTACCACACATACGCTCCGCCGCTGCCCACGATCTCCAGCTGCTTGGTTAGCAGATCCTTCATGCTGTCCTCGCTGATGAGCTCGCGGCTCTTCTCCGGGTTGTCCTTCGACTGGGTCATGCTTGCGATATCACAGCCACTTGCGGATTTCGAAATCACGCTTCGAATAACGATGCCAACGATGATGATGATGTTCGGTTCTGACACTGAACTTGAATTCCTTTGCCCGCCAATCTATTTTCGTGCTCTACGGATTTGGACTCAAATCTGGCTTAGGCACGGCACCTAAAACGGGGATCTCGGGGCCCGCGAGGAGTGCATTCACTCCGGGTGGAGCAGATAAGGAACGGCGGCGCTAGCGACGATCGCTCGATATATCGCCGCTTATATATGTCGTCGTTCCTCTAAGTATATTTCACTTTCACTTGGCTTGGCCCAATGCCGCCGCTGGTCGTCGTGTAATATTTTCGGCTCTGCTGTGCTGGGATGTTTATCTATCGACGGGTTCTATTCTCCCATTTCTTGATGTTTTTTCAATTGTTAATGCAGCGGGCGGCACATGGGAGCGACATACGCGACACGTTTTTTTCGTTTGGTTCGTGGTTCGTCTTGTTTTTCAGTATTCGCCTGTTGTTGTTATTCAAAAAGTATCCCTCAAGTCAAAATAAACATGAAAATAAATGAAATATTTTCGGGGCTGCCTCTCCCTCGCTTTTCTTAATTTTATATTTTTTTTTTTTTGCTTTTTTTGTTGCAGCGCGTGTTGCAGTTGCTGCGTTTGGTGCTATCCGCCGATCCGATGTTGCTATCAACTACTTGTCGCTTCGGAAGCGTCTCACAAACTAAGCCCACGGGAGGCCGATCGCGCCGTTTTGTACGCGCTTCCATTGGGAGCGGATGGGGGATCTGGCGGTTCGGCGGGGACCTGGGGCAAGCGGTCGGGGGCGGTACTAACATCGCACTCGGTCAGTGCCTCACAGTGCCGCCTCGCCTCGCCTCGCCCTGCCATCCGTGATTCACTCGGGATCGCTCGGCTCCTCCCGATCCAAATACTCGAGCACATTATGCTGTGTTCTTTTTGGATTCGAGTGCAAGCAAGGCATTAGCAATAAAATAAAAAATTAAATTTCAGTCATAGAGCGTCTAAAGAGAGATTCCCTCCCATGGCGAGTGTCAAGTCGGAAAGTGCGCACTCTAGCCGAGGGAAAGCTCTGATTTTATGAGTATGCTCCACCACCTAATTGAATCATTTGAAGGCAGAACAATTACGAAATATTTGTGGATTGTTATTAAAGCAGCTGTCGTTTTATTTTCAAAATTAGTGCGATAAATATAAGTATATTTAATGGCTTCTTTTTTATGAGTTTGTTAATTCTCCAGCAAAGTAATTGGTGGGTTGGAGTTGTTCTGATTTTTAGTTTCGTTTTATACAATTTTTATCAATATTTTATTTTTTTATTTCATAATTATTTTATTTAATTTATTATTTTTATTAATTTGTTGTTATTTGTTAGTAAGCAAAATGCTTTCTCAAGCTGTAAAGAAATTTAATTTAGACAAATTACCTTTCAGTCAAAATCCAAGCAGTCCTAATAAACAAAAATGTATTTTTAAAACAAAGAACGCATTTCAAATATTCAATCATTTGTTTTTTTATTAGAACAAAGACTGGAAACACATTTTAAAAATATTCTCTTATTTTTCGAGTACTGGGAATATGAGACTTAACTCAACTTTGGGACCGGAAATGGAATATTGAGTGACATTTATGCATCTCTTATAGAATTCAGTACCAGCAACCTTTATTTAAATAGTTCTAGTAAATATATAAGCAGGAGTGTACTAAATTATATTTTATTTAGATAGAAAAAGTACACAATACTTAGTTTAAATAAATTCTAGCTTCAATATTTTAGGAGAACAAACCCCAAATTTAAAATTCACATATACTTTTTGTAATAAAAAACACACAATAAATAAATAAAATAAATACCCTTCTGTTTCTGCATTCAACTCAGTAAGGAAGGTACCAATATTGTGGTCTCTTCCACGCTCGGTCTCCTCATTATAAATGCGTCAAAGAACAAGAAAACATTTAAATACACTCCCGATCGAAACGAACACTTGAACATATGGTACGCCGCTCTCTGCCGAGTCCCTTACATTCCATTACACTCACTCTACTCGATGTGAGACTACCCGAAACCCGGTGATATATATTTACATGAACGGGCCGCTTAATTCCGTTGTCTGAATTTCATTACGATTCCCCATTTCCCAGTCGCTTTGGTGATATCCGAGAGTCGGCGTCGGTGGGTATTGTTTACATTTTTGTGTTTTCGAGTTGCGCCGTTCGAAAATTCCCAAAGAAGAGAGCGTTTTTCTGAATGGGCCTCCTCTCGATATACAATGTTGGAAAAGCTGCTGTCTCATATGCTGATGTTCTCGCAGCAGCTGACTGAATGAATGAATGGGGGGGAATCTGGGAATATATAGAGTTTACACTAGGCTAGAACCAACTCGAACCAGAACTCTGGAGCTGGACGATCGCCATCGAACCAGATATCTACGCAGTGACCTTAGCGACTGATTCGATTAGGGTTAACCTCTGTTATCGGCTCTCGTCGAGGGTCCTCTGTGCGAGTCTGGCTAAGACCAATTGAACTCAATGATGCTTGATTGATTAATCGACGTAAGCAGCAACCCTGCGGGCAAAGATAGATATAGATTGACCTTGGGGACCTTGGGGAGCGTGTGCTGGGATTCCAATTATGGTTTACTCTGCTACCGCATTCTAGTCTTTGTTCGTTTCGATATATATTCAGTTCCCAGGCATGCAATCATCTAACGGTTTTAGCCACTCGGTTTTAGCCGTAATTAGAGCTCTATGATAGAGCTAGCTAGATAGCCCACTCGCATGTTGTGATGCACATGGGCTTGGCTGCTTTTAACAATTCAATTGTCGCCGGTTTTCTGGGTTGGTCCCTCGAATTATTTTGATTCAATTACTGCCTTTGTTTTTGGGAACACACGTGTTAGGTTTTAACGGGTTTTTAGTATGTCATTCGTTATGGAAAGTGTAATTTCTGTCCCTAAACTGGGCAACGTAACAAGTGCCAATCTAATAATATTTACCTCATTTACATAATCTCTTAGAATTCTTTATATTGTGATAAGGCTTTGTCATAGCATGATTTATTTATGGCAATTTAAGCAAATGTCCAGCCTAATTCAGGAATAGTTGAGCAAAAAGTGCACAGGAAGAAAAGCAAGTACTCGAAATGTTATTAATTTATAAAGGTAAGCTAGAGTTGACCTATAATAAACAGAATTAAAGAAATACCTTAGTAAGATATGTTGAAATTATTAGGAACTCGGCCTTGGATACATTCTTTTCCTGCAATTTTTAAGGTATTTTTATAATAATACCTCTTTAGACCTCACTTAATTGTGCAACCAAATTCCTTTCGATACCTTGCCCCACACAGCTCGAGAAGAACCTCGTAAATAGTAATTCAAATTTATAAAGACAGCACAATTTAGCTGGTGGCCAGGCGGTGGCGAAACTTAAGTGAATGATTGCCGGCGAAACGAGCTGGGAATTGTGCTCGAATTCGTACAAAAATCCAGGCGTTGCTAAACTCACTAAATTCAATGAGAGCGCATTTAGCACAGGGCACTCGACCCAAAGCGAGACTAAGCCCCAGACTAAGCCGTAGACTTACACAAGGGTGACAAGGTCAAGAGGACACTTTAATTTCTATGGAGACACACAGTTGGATCCCCTCTAGGACGCCGGTGCGTAGCCAAAGTTGAGCAGCCAGATGAGACCCACCACGAAGCAGCTGTAGAAGGTGACGTTGTACAGATTGAGCCGGCTAAGCAGTCCCTGGATTCGGCCGGAGCCTTTCCCTTCCTGGCGGCTCTTCTCCCGTTCGTCCAGCATGTCCTTCCAGCTTACCACCTGAGGCCTCACCACAAACAGAGCATTCACCGCTGCCCGGACGCCGCTCTCCACGGCTCCGCCCATGAGGCTGCGATAGGTAGTGCCTACGGCCGAGGAGCTCGACCAGATGATCCGAAGCCAGGGCCTCACCTGCGGCTTGTGCAGTGCCACATTGAGTTCATCGGTGAAGCAGCAGCACTCCAGGGGCCGCAGCATCTCCTCGCCGAACTGCTCGGCCAGCTGGTCCAGCACAACCTCCATCACGTCCTCCTGCTCCTCCGGCGAGTGCAGCATGTAGCCATTGAAGCTGGACATGCGGTACTCGTAGCCACTGATGAGCGGTCGCGAGCTGAGAAAGTTTCCCGAGTAGCCTAGCTCTGTCCAATAGGACTTGCCATATTGCAGCTGGAACTGGGTGATGAGGCGGCGCTGCCTCTTGCCAGCCTTGGTGGCCACCGGTGGCAGAAAGGTCTTCGGAATGGGCGGATCGAACTGCAGCTTCTGCACCTTGTTCCAGGGTATGGCCAGGATCACTGCCTGGGCCGTATGCACAGAGCCCTCCGAGTCCGTGACCTGTACGTAGTTCTTAAAGTGCTCCAGCTTCACGGCTCTGCAGTTTAGGCAGATGGTGGTGAACGGGATTTGTTCCAAGATGTTCTCGATCAGCTTCTGGGTGGAGACCTCGTAGAAGCCGCTCGGATAGGTGAAGTAGCTAGGGGTGAAAGTGATTTTTAATTGCTTTTTAAGGGTTCACAAAGTGTCGCTAAGGGAGGTGATCTAACACTGTTTTGACAGCTAATCAATCACACCTGGCGTTCACTTTAAATGGGAACACATAGAGTGGCGTAATGACATCCGTTACTTTATTTCGACCTGATCAATCTTAGCTCTAATAAGCAAGAAAGATGACTTCGGAAAGCCGAAGTTAACATACCCTTGCAGTTTGTTAATTTAGAAAAGGAATAACTAAGCCAAAATTGAATATATATCAGTTTGGATAGCTTTTCTGTGCTTGTTTTTATTAGGACAATAAATCAGCATATTGAGTTTAAAATTTTTATTGATTTAAAATTTACGGATTTTGTCTATCAGTTTCTTAATGGAAAATATATCGAAAAATACGATATCTTTTCTGGACAAACAAGAAAGGAATCGAACATCGGTATGCCGAAATTTGTATACCTTTGTAGTCTGCAATTGTATTTCTGAAATCGATCAATTTTGGTAAAATTAAAATAATATCTAGCCCGAAAACTCAAAAACTGAGAGACTAGTGCGCGTAGAAACCGACAGACTGACATGGCTAGATCGACTCGGCTGGTGATGCTGACCAAGAAAACATATTCTTTACGGAGTCGGAGACGTCTCCTTCACTGCGTTCCAAACTTCTGGTCAAAATTATAATACCCTCTGCAAGGGTATAAAAACACGCGAACTATTTAAAATATAGTTATTCCTAGATGGGTAATAAATCATTGGCTCAGAGTGCACTGAGTAATTTGACAGGCTTCAATCGCAGGCGCATCTAAGGCACATTTTCACCCCATTTTTTGATCGAAACTGAATATTTCCCAGCACGCGTTCCTAATTGGAAAACAATATAATTTTATATATTTTTAATTACTTGCTTTAAAAACGCATAGGCAGAGTTTAGGTGAAAGGGGTTTCAAGGCCTTTGTATCGTGACACAAAAAAATATGAATGTAATTAGCATGTATCAAAAAATATAAATAATTTATCAGTCAATCCAAATTTTAGATAATAACAAGGAAATTAAGTCAAGGGAATTTTAAATATGGAAAAAAACGTGGCAGAATATTTTAAGCCTATTTGCGTTTTAAATAATGATAATAATATTACTTAAAATGTATGGCCAATACCACTTATGAATATATAATAGTCCTATCCCAAGTTAAACTATCAAATATATATCCTTACAAGTCAATTAACATCTTGAGACCGCCGCAGGAGCTGCACACGGACATGAAGACATCGTAGTCCACTTCGTTGGCCGGCACACCGCAGACTATTTCCACCAGGTTGAGCATGAAATTCCGTGACTTGCTGAAGAACAAATGGTGGCAAATATGCTGCTCCATATTCGATACCCGATCCCGCAGGCTAAATAATACTATTTAAATATATAAACAAAGAATAAAAGGAATACCCACTTGAAACGCTTCGAGCGAAACTTGTTCATCCGCAGATCCAGCATATTGATGTACCTATCCAGTTCGAATTTGGCCGGCAGAGCGGTTAATCCTCGGTCCAGATCCCAGCACCTTTTTAGTCTTCCGCCCTCGCTACTCCTCCGACGCGGCGACAGCTGGACACTTGCCAGAACGGACAGCATGTCGCGCTGTTCGCTGTCCACCAAGCGGATGCCATTCTCACCCAGCTGGCCGCCCAGCACGCCACTCGCCTCGAGGATCCTCAGCCTCAGGGAGCTCTCCTTGGACAGGATCTTCAGAGCCGAAGCCAGACCCGAGAGACCCGCCCCCACAATGAGTACGTCTAGTTCCGGGGTTTGCGTGCCGAAGGGCAAAGCCATTTAAACTGATCGCTGGATTTGTTTGGCATTTTATTTTCACCGAAAAGAAAAGATGTGACAAATATTGCAGAGAAGGTTTGACATGCTCGCCGCAGTTTGAGAACGAAAAAGCTTGGCATACTTTTGGGCAGTCAAAATGTGAGAAAAATTCGGTGAAGATGAAATGTAGCATAATTTTAAAGCAAAATTTATTTAAAATTTTAGTTACCTTCGCCTTAATAATAATTATGAGAACTAACTAATTACTAAGCTAGGGAAAACCACCAATCAAGATAAGATCTTGCCATTTCCAAGCACTTATGTGAAGAACTTTGCAGGAAAGAAAGTTTGATTGGGCAAGTAGTTGATCGTAAAAATCAATATATCATGTGCCTATATTTAATTTATTAAATTAATATTAATTAAACAGTTTTTAATAATAAAATTTGAGACTATGGCTTTATTTATTTGGTATTTCGAGATTTTAACTTATTTGATAACAAATTTCCTTTCCCAAAACAAGTTCTAGGCATAGGAAAAAAAGTTAGATAAAAATGGGTGTGACTGGAAAAGTATTAAATGGGTAAGATCACTTTGTCATGTGTCTACTTTTCCTTTAATATATTTATAATCATAAAATACTTTATTATAATAGTTTATTTTGTATTTGCATTAATTTCCTTACTTATTATTGAGGGTTTTCTCTTCCCAAAACAAACTCTAGCCATACTCTAATCGTCTTTCCTTGATGACGTATTTCTGGGGTATCCAATTCCATTTCCAGATATCAGATGTTTACCCCAAGTTCGCTGAACTTCCCACAATCCGATATAGCAAGTCATTGTGAGCTTTTTTAATATAGTTTGAGAAACTGTTGCCATATGCCTTCTGGGCCTTGATTTGTGCTATCAATGCCAGGGTTGACAGTGAACTGTGCTATCAGTTTTATCTACGACACATTGACTTTAATTACAAGTTCTAAAAAAAATAAAGACAAAGGGAAACATATGGCAGCCAGACTTCCCGCGGCGAGCAAGTGCAGCCCGAGCTTGCACTCGATTAGCTGAAACCGTCTTCTTATCAGTCGCGACCGTTTAGACCTAATTTTTTTATTTAATGAGCGAATTATCGCCTTGCGAGAGAGGCCTCAATAAACAATCAGCAAAGTAAGTTGTCATAAAGTTCGTTGATTCGCCAGAGCACCCACGGAGTCGCAGTTACCTTCATTGTTTACTTCTCTTTATTATTTATTTATTTTTATTTATTAAAATGCCTGTAAAGGTAAACAAATAGAGGGAATGGAATGAATTGGAATACGCTTCGGGGAAGTGTAGATGCGCAGAATGCTTAAATTCGCTAAAGTCTTCTCGGGCGCGAGCCAATTGAGCCCAATTGAGGTGTCTCGCAATCTCTTCTCCAATCAGCCCGACTTGCCGTTGAGCATGCCGCTCAGCTCTTGGGCGGTGGCCCCCTCGCCCTCCTCGGCGGACTCCTCCGGCGCCGGCTTCTTGCCAAACTTCTCCCCATCTTCGATGGTCTCCGGCATGGGCTTGTTCAGGGTCTCCGGCAGCAGCAGGGACAGCAGGCCGGCGGTCAGGGACAGGGCTCCGCAGATGATCAGGGGAAGTGGGCGCCAGATCTCGCCCAGCAGCTTGAGGTAGGGCGCTAGAATGCCGCCCACTCGGGCAACCATGGAGGAGGCGCCCAGACCCACGTTCCGCACCACCGTGGGGAACTGCTCGGCCGAGAAGATGTAAATGGTACCGTAGGAGGAGGTGATGGCCAGCTTGCCTATCATGGCGCAGGCGATGATCAGCCAGTTCATGTCGCTGGGCACAAAGATGGTGGCCAGCAGACTGATGCCGGCTATCATCATGGTGCCGCACAGGATGGAGCGGCGACCCCAGCGATTGAGCGTGAAGAGGAGCAGGATGTAGCCGGGAATCTCCACGGCACCAGAGATCATGAAGTTAACCAGTTGGTTGCCCCCCAGGTTGTTGGTGTTCCACGAGAGGCCATAGTAGACGCCGCTGTTCACGAACCAATCGAAGAAGATCAGCAGGGTCTTCCGCCGGAGATTGGGGTAGCGGAGGAGATCGAAGACTGTTGCCGCCGGCTGGGAGGCCTTCAGCTCGTCCTGCTTCTTCTTCTCGGCCACCTCGTCCACCAGCTGCTCGTAGATCTCGCTGGGTATCTCGACCCTGTTCTCCTTGGCCGCCTTTTCGATGATCACGAAGGCCTCGTCCTTGCGGCCCTTCAGCAGCAGCCAGCGGGCGGACTCCGGGATGATCCAGTAGTAGCAGATGAAGAGGAGTCCCGGCAGCGTCAGGGCGATCTGCAGCCAGCGCCAGTCGTGGACGAAGTAGGCGAAGCCAGCCGTCAGCATGAAGCCCACGGAGAAGAACATCTGCATGGCCACGCCGGCGAAGAGGCGGTACGAGGAGCCCACCATCTCCAGGGCGATGACGTAGGCCACCAGGAAGACGCCCGAGGTGGTGGCGCCCACAATCATCCGGGAAATGGTGTAGCTGAAGTACTCGGGTGCCACTCCTGCCAGCACGCCGAAGATCAGCTGCAGCACCAGCGAGGCAAAGAAGGTGGGCTTGCGTCCCAGCTTGTCGGACATCTGGCCAAAGATGAAGCTGCCGAGGAGCACGCCCAGCATGAAGAGCGAGTCGCTGGTGGCACTGAGCAGGCTCCGGTTGCAGACCATGTCCCACTCGGTGACCGCACTGTTGAGGTACTTGCTCTGGTCGTAGACGTAGCGGGAGCAGCTCGTGGTCTCGTTGCTGCTCCGCGGAAGGCTGCCGTTCAGGTACTCCGCCGTGTACTCCACATCGTAGTAGGAGCAGGTGTCCCCCTGCGGATACGAGAGGTTCCACAGGTGCTGCGACAGCTCGTACCCACTCCCATTACTCTCAAAGGGCAGGACACAGCGGAAGTCGGGCTTGGCCAGCAGGAACACCCCGGCCAGCTTGTGGAAGGCGCAGACAATGGCCGGCAGGCAGAGCAGGTAGTAGATGCGCTTCTGGTAGCGTCCAAACTCCCCCAGGTGGGTGATGACGTCGTCGTAGCCCATGTCTGGCTAAAGGCCACGTTAGCCTGGTGTCACACTGATTTAAGGGGGCCGTCGAGTGTCGTACGATAACTGGCGAGCGGTTCAATGGTCGCAGCTGGCAGCTCTCGCGGCTCCCTGACGTATGCGCAACTTATTCGAGTCGCGCGTTGCGTTGCGTATACGCCCGGTGCATCCAGTGCAGCTGAACCCGTTTGATTGTGCAACGATCTGGTTGGAACTGAAGCCGTAGCAGCCTCCAGCGCGAGTAGGTGGCCAACTAATCTGCGTATCGATCTCGGGTCTCGGAGCGGCTCGGAAAGGAATGCGCGATCAACCGCTCGCCAGCTGCGTCAGTCTCAGACTAAACACAAAGAGCGCTTGAGGGTTCTGAAGAACCTAAAATGCTCCGCGACCAACGCGGTGCGTGCGCTATCAGCGTCGACGTTCTGTGCGCGCGCGTGTCTGTGTAGCAGCGGAGCAGCGTTCCACCACCCTGTGACCAATTTATTGATCAGCTGAAGCCAGAAGCGGAGTTTTCACGGGAAAAGCAGGGATGAAAATGGGAGGCTGAGATGCAGCTGCCTTGCCTATTTGGGCATCGTATGATCTCGAGCAATTAGCGTCCGCGGGAATAGTTCCTTGCCAGCGAAAGAGTCTGCAGAAAGTGGCCTGATTCCGAATACCAAGCTAACTGATGATGGTCAAGCATAAATTCCAATCTTTTGCAGAAGAGGTTACAGCTGAGGGCAAATATTTAAAACTATTTATTATCTTTCAAATTTCAAATAAATATTAGACAATATCTACTCTTTACTATTTTTTAAACTAAATTAAATCTTTGATAATAAAAGTAAGATTTATCTAACTAAAATGAAGACTTTATAAAAAGTATTAAATATGTTATAAAAAGTACTTAATTTCTCAGTTTTTGCATTATAATTTTCTCTTTTAATTATAAGTCAATTTATTTAAAGGCATATACTAATAACAAAGACATATCAAAACCTAATTCTGTCTATTTTGTGTACTTTAATAAATTGAAGCTTGTAAAATGTACAAACATCCTTGTAAGTACTTATATATTTATTCCAACTAAATATACAAAATTCATATAAGTTTGACCCCTGCTGTGCCTTCGTATATGTAATCGCCTGTATGTATATGTAGACCTTGTCTATATATTCGGCGGACGCTCTCCTAAACGCTGCTCTTCTAATCAATTCTGCTTGCTCTTTGCCGGAATTCTCTTCGCCTCACGTTCGTCTGTTATCTGTAACATTTACAAGCTTGCTTAAAATTTAATTATTAAATGGAATATTAAGAGATACATTAGCATCTCTCAAGCAGTGCACCGTAAATAGACGTCGACCCCCTTCCCGGCCAGCCTCGTAATAAGATCAAGTGCAAATTGTACCGAGGGATGTGGATTATGCAAATCTCAAGATTCGGGGCAAGGCCAGATCGATCTGTTCATTATTTCTGGCACTGTAAGCGAGTTGCTTGCTTAGCACAAAGCAATCTCGTGATTTGGAAGACAGTGCGGGTCCAATTCTCAAATGGCAGTCTCGTGTCTTTGCTCGGCTGATAAGAACCTGCTACGAAAATAAACACAGCGGAAACACGTTTCCGATTCCCGGAGTGGTGGTGGTCAGCCAGACGACACACTCGGTCCGGGTTTATGCGGGGTCAAGAAGAACAATAATTAGATTTCTTCTCTGGAAAAATTCTAGATTTTATTTCAAAATAGATTTTCTTGGAATACATTCATAATCGAAAATTGCTAAACTAGAGTTAAGTATAGGAATAGGAATAAATAATGCAGCGGCACAGATTGGCATTTTCCAGGTAATTTGCCAGGGAAACTCAACCCCTATTCCCTTCAACCCTTCTTCCGCTTCACAAGGCCGCTGCTCCCTGGCTAAATGCTAAAGCGATCTATTCGGTGTGCTGTCTATTCTTTTGTGTTATTTTTTGTCTTCGCTTTTTCTCTTTTTTGGTTGCCTGAGATTTCAGAAATGATATAATACTTGGTCTATCTTTTATGGTAAATGCCCAGCTTTTGGCCTGGCCGAATTCTGGATGCCCTGTGTCAATTTCGCTGGAAAGGTTCAAGTGAGTTCAGGCCTTGAGATTCCCTAGAACTTGTGGCCGTTGGTCGCGTGTCCATTCTCTGCCGATGATGCTTTCAGTGGCTGCGTCTCCGGCGTCTGGCGCAGCTCTTGGCCCGTCTCCAGGTAGACATCGCCCTTGGTCTTCTTCCCAAATCGCTCGCCATCCGCAATGGTCTCCAGCATGGGCTTGTTGTGCGTCTCCGGCAGCAGCAGCGAGAGCAGGCCCGCTGCCAGGGAGAGGGCTCCGCAGATGAGCAGCGGCAGTGGCAGCCAAATGGTGGCCAGGAAGGTGAGGAACGGTGCCATCATCCCGCTGATACGGGCCACCATCGAGGCGGCGCCCAGAGCCACATTCCGCACCACCGTGGGGAACTGCTCGGCGGAGAAGATGTAGACGGTTCCGTACGAGGCCGTGATGGCCAGCTTGCCCACCATGGCGCAGGCCACTATGAGGGTGTGCATCCGCGCCGGAATGATGACGGTGGCCAGCAGGCTGAGTCCGGCGACCACGAGGCACCCGCAGAGGATCGATCGACGGCCCCAGCGGTTGAGGGTGAGGAGAAGGAATACGTAGGCCGGTATCTCCACGGCGCCCGAGATCACGAAATTGAGGAGGACATTCCCTCCGAGATTGTTGGTGTTCCAGGAGAGACCGTAGTACACGCCGCTGGTCACCAGCCAGTCCAGGAAGATGAGCAGCGTCTTCTTGCGGAGATTCGGGTAGCAGAAGAGATCCCACACAGAGGGCGGCGGTCCCTCGTCCCTCAGCTCCGGCTCCTGACCCTCCAGCTTCTGCTTGGCCTTGGTCTCGGCCGATTCTCCCTCGTCGAGGAGCTCGCTCAAAGCCTCGTTTGAGATTTCCACCTTGTTGAAGCGCGCCGCCTTCTGCATGTTGGCAATGGCGCAGTCCTTGCGCCCCTTCGAGAGCAGCCAGCGGGCGGACTCCGGAATGATCCAGTAGTAGCACATGAAGATCAGGCCCGGCAGCGTCAGAGCGATCTGCAGCCAGCGCCAGTCGTGGACGAAGTAGGCAAAGGCCGCCGTCAGCATGAAGCCCACCGAGAAGAACATCATCACGAAGATTCCGGCATAGAGGCGCTTGGCAGGGCCCACCATTTCCATGGCGACGACATAGGCCACCAGGAAGACGCCCGATGTGGTGGCGCCTATCATAACACGGGCCAGCGTGTAGGTAAAGTACTCGGGCGCCACTCCTGCCAGGACGCCGAACAGGACCTGGATGACTAGCGAGGCGAAAAGGATGGGCTTGCGGCCGTACTTGTCGCTCAGCTGTCCAAACACTATGCTGCCCAGGAGCACGCCCAGCATGAAGAGCGAGTCGCTGGTGGCGGCCATGAAGCCCCGCCCGCACACCAGGTTCCACTCGGTGACGGCGCTGTTCAGGTATGTACCCTGGTCGTATACGTAATGCGAGCAGCCCTTGGTCTGGTTGCTGCTCCGGGGAAGGCTGCCGTTGAGGTACTCCGCCGAATATTCCACATCGTAGTAGGAGCAAGTATCCCCCTGCGGATACGAGAGGTTCCACAGGTCCGGCGACAGCTCGTACCCACCGCCCTCGTTCTCGAAGGGCAGGACGCAGCGAAAGTCGGGCTTGGCCAGCAGGAAGACGCCGGCCAGCTTGTGGAAGGCCACAGGTATGGAGGTCAGGCAGATGAGGAAGTAGATGATCTTCTGGTAGCGCCCGAAGTCGCCCAGCTTGACGACGGCCTCGTCGTAGCCCATTTCGAGGGGATTTCGTGGATTTCGTGAGACTTGCCGCGCGGCGAACAGCTGCTGACCGCTTTCTTCGAGTGGCGCGGGGACAGTGAATCACTAAATCGGAAACACTACGCTTTTTGGCACTATCTCGTGATGTCGGCGCACTGCTCAGTTCGTCAGAACCCAAGTTCCTCCGTTGCACACTCTCTCCACGAGCTCCTCCGTTGACGTGTACTTTGCTCCCGAGCAAAAGAGACAGAGACAGGGACCGAGACCGAGAGAGACGGCTCTCTAATTCTCTTTCACGGCAATTATCGGCCGGCCAACACGTGTTGCCAAAATACTGGCCAAAGAGGAAGAGGAACTACCGAGCAAAGAAGGGAACTGGACGACCGTCGGCACTCCAATAAATCAAGACCTCCGGGCGATGCGTCACCTAGAACCGGCGAAACCGAACTGAGACCAACTGAAAACGGAAAACAGCCAACATGCAGTGGCTGGGCTGAGTCCCAGCCGGCTGTATACCCGACCCGCTCTGATGCTCGGATATGTTTATGTTGGCAAAAAGAGCCAACAACAACCAGAGCTGTGGCTATAGCCACAGCGGCACTTCGCCGAACGTTAGCAACAACAAACAAATTCCGGCTGCATGCGCACGCTCTCTCTAACGCTCTCGCGGCCACTCTCTCCAGCTCTCTTCGGTGCCGGCTTGGGTTCTTGCGGCGGAGACAAAGCCACCCCTAGCCCTTTTTGGTAGCAAATTACAGCGATCCCTGGTGCATTACAAGCTGCTACCAATTTGTATTTGCGCAGCCGGCACAGCAGTGTCAGGTAAATGGAAAATTCGAGTGCAGCATTGGACTTTCGTCAATCAGGCGATCGATCACTCAAAAAGGTCTGGCGCTTCTCTCTCTTCTCTTCTGCTCGTCTTCTTCTCGTCTGCCAATTGAGTCGCGCTCCGACAATTAAGCGGAACTTGTGAAAGAGCATAAAGGAAAGATGAAGCCGGGGGCACCGACTGGCAGATACCCGTTACTACTTACTACAAAATATATATTGCCTACCATAAGGCGTAAGCTGCACTGAGCATACTAAGTGTAAGGTTTGTAAATATTTCAGGTATGATAGATAAATAACAATAATCTCAAGCTCTTTTGAAATTATCAACCCAGTTTTTTACCACCCTTACTAGACGAGTAAATCTGCTCATGACCATCGTCTGTCTGTTTTTATCCAAACAAGTCTCTATAGATTTTAAGCTATCTGGTTTTAAGCCGACTTAGTAAGCTATAACTTCCATTTATAGCTTTAATTACGTGTAAATTAGTCTTGATAAATAACATACTCATACTAATTAACAATCATGTATGTTTTCCTCTCTGTACTATACATTTAGATAAACTCAATATACCCTGGTTTTCTGCCTGAGTACCCGGTATCAGAGCTCTCTCAATTGAATCTCAATTGGTAAGCGTGGCGCAGTCCCATTATGGATCAAATCAAAGGAGGAAAATCGTACGATACATTGGACCCTCGTCATTCTCAACTTCTTCATTCGCCACCATTATTCAGCAGAATCTTCCGATGGGGGCAGCCCTCAGCTCTGCCATCAATATTCATTTATCGGCAATTGTAAAAGTTTTTTTTTTTTATGGGATGAAACTAATCAGCGAGCTCTTTGATTTGTAGGGTAAACTATGAAAGAAGCCCTGTGATCAGTGCAATGCCTTTTTAGAGAGCGCCAGTGATCCTCAGAAGGAGGAAAAACAGTTCAGGCGCCAAACATCTGCAATGGAACAAGAAACATTTGTTCAAATTCAGAAAAAAAGTATAAAATGCCAAATTCCCGCCCAAATAAAGAAAGCAATGAGTTTATAGAATATATATTATTAATAATAAGTATTAACCATTATAATTTTATGATTTCAAATCGAGCCGTTACATAGTTAACAGAGTTGAGTTTGTGTAGCAGTATAAGCTGCGCATAACATTCACAGTTCACGCTGTTAAGCACAATAGCAGTGCTGCATGAGGGGTGGCATCACAGTCAGATATTTGAAAAGTATCGATAAGAAATAGTATAAAAAAAACTGAAATTATTGGATTTTATTATTGAATTTTAAGAACGTTAAATCAGGAAATTCAAATAATTTTATAGGCTAGTTATATTTTGCACATTTTAGTCGATAATTCAATCGACTGCAATCTATTTCTTTGAGATCCTTGAGATTTTTTAGGGGGAAAGCTAAATTGTCATCTGGCAACACTGACTAGACAGCTCTCCTCTCCTTTTAGCAGACTGTTGTTCTTAACCATGTATCATGTTCTTAACAGCTTCAATTCGACCCCATTTACATGTTCACCCGAAATTCTACGTCCATTTACATGTTAACCCGAAATTTTACGTCCATTTACATGTTAACTCAAAATTTTACGTCCATTTACATGTTAACTCAAAATTTTACGTCCATTTACATGTTAACCCGAAATTTGACTCTGTTAACCCGAATTTTGACAAAGCGCCGCTAAATTCATAAATGAATATGGCCTTTAGAAATCGAAGCGACCGCAAGGTGGGATAATTTTATTTGCTTTCATATTTTCATATTATTATAATTAATTTTAAAATAAATGGTAAATATGAACAATTTTTGAATCCACCGCGCTTGAATTTTATGTTATTCTTCTTATGTTATGTTATGTTACTCTCTCCCACGCGAAAGACGAAAGAAACGTAACGAGTTGGCAGCTTTTTAAACAGAGGTGGTATTTTTCTATCGTTTATCGCAACACTGACTAGACAGCTGTTGCGCGCGCAACAAACAAAAGTCGTCGGATGATCGTCGCCTCAAATAGAGATCCGAAACTCACGTAAACACAACTCCCATTTGGATTTACGTCAAGTTAAACTATTTTCCGGGAAAGGCGCGTTACGACGGCGTTAAAGTTCTAAATTTCGGTGAATAAACAGAAGGAGCTAAAGGCGAGCCGTAGCCAGCGCCCCGGAGGAGATCCGAGATTCCAAGTGGGCTGCTCTTGCCCCAATGTGTGTGTTCGTGTCCAGAAAGGAGTTCCTCACTGACCACCGATAACCACTCGCTGGGCGAGATCTACAAAAGTCCACATGTAAGTAAGGTGACGGGCAAGCAAGCGCTCACCTGTAAAGGCGGATTTGCGCCACTCGCGTTTTGTTGACTTGCAATTTTTCTTTGCTTTGAGCCTGACATTGGCGGATTCTTGCCCACGAAATCGGTTTGTGGATTTGCAATGGTGGTGCAACCAAGCAATCGATTACCAGAGGCGGAAGTTTTTATGCCCTAACTAGGGGTACATTCGTTGTGGGTTCACGAATTATTGAATTGGTTTTAAAGCTTTGATTGGCCATTGATTGGCCTTAATTGGATGTATTGTTATAGTTTTTTAGTTATACCTGACAAGATCAGTCTTTTATGATACTAATATCCCTGGTAAATTCTTGGTAAATTCTCAGGAGTTTGATTACTCTCAAATATCTATTACTTATAGTGCTGTGTAAGCGTATACCAAACTTGCATAGATCCCCTATATCTCTTGTATTTCATAGTTTGCTTTTTACTTTTGTCTGTTTACAAAGGGGAGGGAATCGGAATGGAAATGGAGGGAGAACGTGACCGTGAATCAAACATCTCTCTGTGTGTGTCGCACCCTCTCCGGGTGCCAGTGTCACCACCAATTCTCACATTTCCCACAGCTGTCCTCCTCCTCTTCCTTCGCCTGCCACATCCCGCACCCCCGCACAACAATGTTGTATACACACAAACACACACACTGGAACGGCCCGAAAGACACAGAGAGAAATATGGTTCTATTTATAGACAGAGCCAGGCAGAATGCAAGGCCCCATGTCAGCGTCGCCTTTGTGGCCGTTGTTGGGTTTTAAAGCAAACTCAAAGATAGATTTGTGTCCCGACCATTTTAATTGAGTGCGGAAATGAGCAAACATTTCTTGGAGCCCCCCGACCAGGGACACAAGTGTCGTTCGACTGTCGACTGCCTGCTTGTGTTTCTCCATTCGAGGCACATTTCGTTTATTTATGTGGAAAACAACCAGGAGACGGGAGTGAGGAGGTCTGATGGCCTCGCCGGCGCTCCTTCTACGCTGCGCATGCGTGTCCGTGTCAGCGGACGTGTCCATGGCCCATCCTTATCTGTGAGCACTTTAGAGCCAATTAAACGGGTTTCCTTAAGCGGAGAAAGGGAAGATACGATCCACCATATTCCAATAACAGTGAGGCAGAATTTTAATAATTTATAATTTAAGAGGTATCTGGCATTTAGTATTTATCCTGAGCCCGAGTCCTTGCTGTCACTCAAGCCCTGCCCCGATCAACCCCTTCCATCCTCCCCGAGGCTCAACACGCGCCACACAGCTGACAGGAACTCGATCCTGATCGCCCGTCCATTGTCAGCGCCCGACAGCTGCTTATATTCGAGCCCCGAAAAGGAGGCTCGCTGAGAAGTGAGTAAGCCCACTTGGAGTGGCCACTGCGTTGGGTCAATTTGCATATGATACGGCGTCGAGCGCACAAAAAAGAGAAACACCGAATCGGCCGACGATTGTTCCGAGATTCGCCTAGTCCGCCGCACAGCTCGGAGTGAAAGTCAGCCGAGTGTGTGGTTTAATTGCAGCTTTTGTTTTGATTGTCGATTAGCATAATTCGAGATGTATTTCTCTCCAATCGCGGTTTCGCTGATTGTTTTTTTCTTTATGTTTCTCTTGTTTTATGTATGACTTTTTCTGTGCAACGCGTGCTTCCAAACATTTTCGATTAATATTATTCGAAAAGGAAGTGGGGAACTTACCGTTTTAATTTGGTTTCCTGTTGTATATCGCGATAAGACTATGTCACGAATGGCAATGGTGATTCAAACTAAATCGTTGCATCATCGAAAAAAGGGTTAAATGTTTGGAATGCCGATAAGAAATAAGTTTAATATTGATACCTTTTAAGTACTATTAACGAACTTTAAATATTACCTTTAGTGGTTTCAACAGAGTTAAAAATATATCTTAAAATCACACTCCTACCATAGACTTATTAGATTATGCAAATCCACCTTAAAAATAAAGTCATCCAACCTACACTCTGAGTGGCTTTTCTCAATCAACTGTTACTTTCGTTTTGATTAATGACCGCTAGTCTATTTATAAATTGCTAATCACTACTACTATATGCGTTTCAACACGAGACTGGAAATAGATTTGCATAGTTTAAGCTTTTGGTGGGAAAAGACACGACTTTCGGGGTTAATTTCCGCTTTTTGTTCGGGGTTACCTGCCCAATAAATATCCATATATTTTCCCACAACAAAAGAAGTGACAAAAATAATTACATTTCACCTGTTTTATTTTTGCCTGGCGGCCGTCAAACAAGTAATTGCGCTGAGAACGGAGATAAGATTAAATGTGAAACGATAACACACATTAGGAGAGCACTCAGACAGAGACCGACGGGAAACAAAGGCTGGGCCAACATGGGTCCAAAATGTTGACCCAAAATAAACACCATGTGAAGAGCAGCCTCTAAATTCTCTCCCCTTTTTATTTTATTATTTTTTCTGGGAGTTTACATATCCGCCAAGTGCAGAGTAACGACTTGCAGGCGGCGGCGACGGCGACGGCTCACCATATGGATAATCTGTGAACATGTGTTGAGGAAAATGAGTTACGGGGCCGTCACACAAATCCATCAACGTCGGGGAGATGGTGGTAATGGCAATGGGAATCGGATCGACTGGGACTGGGTCTGGGTCCCGGCAAGATTTGCATTTTAATTGCATCTCGCAACAGTAGGAAGCGGTCGGAGTTAATTGCCGCTCTTCGCTCACAAAAAAAAAAGCTCTTCAATTGTCGGCAGTTTTCCTGAGTTTTCGGATTTCATTTCACGAGTCCGCATTAATTGGTTCCACTTGCGCGACGTTTAACTATCGACATCTTTGGTTCGGTTCGGCATTTCTTCGCGGTAATCCCCTCTCCGTACGGCCACTGCAAGTCGTTGAACCCGCTGCAGCAAAAAGCACTCGACTCTGCATTTGTGGGGCAGCCCCCTGCCCATCGACTTTAAAAACTAACTAAAAAATTAAAAACAAAAAAAGGAAAACCAAAACAGACACTGACGGCGAAATAACAGAAAAAGATTAAACAACAAAACGCTACGAAAACTTGTTTCGGTTGTGACTTTTGCGCATGCTCAGCGTTTTGCTTGCCAACGCTTTACGGTACAGTGAACTCTGGCCCCCGTCATTGTTCCCGTTCCCCCCGCAGTTAGTCCCCCAACTGAACCGAACCAAAATCATGTTCCTGTGACGTTTGGGCCATAAATTTTACAGCTGCAGCTTCTATTGTTGCAAGTGTAATTGCCTTTCGACTGTTTCCCCTGTTTTTTGGGCTCGCAGATCGCGGATGGGCTAGTTAGCCGCAGTGACTCATCAGTGCTCCCATTTGGTGGCCACTGGCAGCTGCAAAATCTGCGGCCAAAACGAGTTCAACTGGTTGCCCAGTAATGCCTTTTGTAAATCCATGCAACCGATACACTCGAAGATCTTGAATTAAACTTTTGATGGGTTCTTAATTTAAATTAAATCGGAATTACATTTTTTCAGTCTGGTTCTTTGTTTGCAACCTGCAATCTTTTGAGGAGGATGCCTTGTAGCTTTAGAAATATCGCAGTATCTTTTTCGCTCTGTGTATTATGTGATTTTGTGGCCCCCGCGCTGCACAATCGCAGTGGGGAACCTGTCACACCGTTAGTGCGTCCCTCCATCCTCGCGGACTCGTTTCCCAGCTGCTCCTGCCTCACGTGAGCCCGTCTTGACTGGTTGAACTTGATATTGATATCGGAGCATGGTCAAGGAACTGGCCAACTGGTTTTGGGATCATAGGAGAGCACTTCTCGCTAGTCCAGCACGGTCCAAACGATGCCAAGCTGGCCAACAATGCTCATCCAATGAAATCCAACAATTCGCTAACGGTTCGAGCTTCTTTCTCAGCGTTGCGACTCCAAGTGGGCCCCCGGGTTCTCCATGGCTTGTGGCCCAGGAAAGTGTCGCAATTATTACACAATTTTCGTGGTTCGCTGTCTCGTTTCGCGTTCCTCAACTCTGTTTTAATTTTCCTTTGTATGCCACCAGCAATTTGAAATGTTTCGGCTTTTCACAGTGGTAGAATGGCACACGAGCAGCTCGTTTGGTTATGAAATTGTGGCAATTGTTTCGCTTGCAATATTTTTTCGTCTTCTCGTTTCCCCTCTCTTTGTTTCGGGTTAGGTTTACACAGGGAAGTGGCACAGATATGGCTATTCGAGGGGTTCCCCAAAGAAATGGGTCACAAAATATGCAAGAAAAATCCATCACAAAATTTCTCAACTTATACGAAATCAATTTGTGTAGTAAACGAGGAAAAGCCATAAACCGAAACGTGTTAAATTGATGGGACCAATAATAACAATCAAGCATATAGGGTTACAAATTCAAATCTCTCTCAAAATTGCATCAAAATTAGAAGAAAGCTTTTAAATTTCCCAATGAAAAGTCAATTGATTTGAAAGGCCTCCGTAACGCTGGACAGAGAGATCATCTTCTCACATCTGGAAGCTGAAATCTGTTGGCTCCATTAATTTAAGCATTTTCTTATTTCAGCCCGAGAGGCAAGGCCCTTATTGACCAACAAAAAAAGCTTGCCCTTAACCGCTGTGTGCATTTCTTTAACTGTTTTTCATTTTCCCCCATTCGCCACGAACATTGCGCAATGCAACAGAATGCATAACAAAGCACTCGCCAAAACAATAGGGCCCATAACGAACAACATGATTATTAATTATTCAGCAAAGGCAACAAAAAACCAGAGAAACAAAAACAACAGCGGCGGCCCAAACGGCACTTGCCGGTCATTTATTGTGTTTGGTTTTGGCTTTGACCATCGCCCGGCAGGTCTTTTGGCCAAACCGGAAGCTGAACCTCGTCGCTCGCAACGGTAGAACAGTTTTCCATGACACACTGCATTACACGCTTTTTCCAGGCCCTTTGTAAGAGTCAGTAATACATCAGAAAAGTTGATTACATATTAGGGAGTTTATGGTCATTCTTTTTGAATTTTAAAATATTAAAAACAAAATTTGTTTTAACCAAAAATGTGGTTTACTTCGTAGAAAAATGTTACAACAATTTTTCATTAGACCTCTCTTATCGAAACCTTATCAATATTGTAACATTACATGGTCTTACTAGGCATTACTTGGAGGCCATATCAGAGCCATCATTTTGCAGTTCACTGAGGACTTAAGAAATAATAAATATTTAAAGAAATCCAGTAATATTTGAACTTAGCCAGGCCACATGTAAATTATCTTGTAAACCACACATCACATCTTCGCAATAAATGGTAAAAGTACGATTTAATAATTAATAATAGAAAATAAAAAAATAAAAAAAAAGATTCCCAAACTTTGTCAGGTGTGGGGTTCGAACCCACGCTCTCTTTCGAGAACCAGAGCTTAAATCTGGCGCCTTAGACCGCTCGGCCAACCTGACTTGCTGGGCAACGTCGACTAAACGTGCTATACAAGCGAACGGGCTGTCGGGTCGCCAGTGCCTGCCTCGTTTCTCGGATATGCTAACAGGGGTGCTTTTTCCCCTGTTCGTGTGCCCCTGTGTATATTTTATATGTGCCAAGGTTTGTGTATATCTCTGTCTGAATAATGAAAAGCATTTTCATAGTCTCCCGCAGGTAACAAGCCAAATTGTGCTCAATTAAAGCCAGTTAAAAGCCTTTAACGGCTGTTTAAGGCAAGAAAGGATGCTGAAAACATAAAAGACAAAATAAAACTTTAGCTTCCTCCTTGACTGGGGCTCGAGCCGCTGTGCTCTGGTTTTGTGCCGAAAACGATGCGGATGGCAGGCTGTGTGTTAGTTCTTATTGGTATATTTATAGAACGCTGCAAACACAGAGAGGGGGCGGGAGATTTGTTTTCGCGAATTTCCCTCTCGTACCTCGCTTTGTTTCGTCTCATTTCGTGGTATTGATCAAGCGATTACTGTGCCAGGGCAGACAATGGCCGACAACTCCTCCCCCTGACCTCCCGCAACCCCTGATTACGAAGACTCCGACGCAGCGAATGCCTGTCAGTCACAGCCCAGCGAACTGCTCTCTCTTTCCTCTTTTCCTCTTTGCCGGCACATTTTTAGAAAGCTCCTTGCGAAAGCTTTTGGTGATGCCGCTATCAGAGATGCATCTCTCGGAACCGAATCACTAATCCTCTGCTGATTCCGTTGTTCTCAACTTAATCGCTTTGTTTACCAGCACACACAGAGCTTGAAAGCTTACCGCCACCCCCTAGCCCATAGAACACCCCTTGTTAAAACGCCCTTCAAGCAGCTGTTGCGTCTGCGGCGAATGAATAACTCAATTTGCCAATTGGACTGAAACATAAGCACCGCGGGATAGCTAAAGAGTAGGGTATTCACATGCTTTCATACTTATGTATGACAGTTATCCAGACAGTGGCGGTCAACATATGTAATAGTAGGGTAGAAAGCATAAATATATTTATCATTTCCGCGCTTAATTTCAAGAGACTGAATATTCACAGCCTACTTAATTTTCCCTTCTTATATGATTACCTTAACTTTAAAGTGTTTTTTAAATAATTTATCAAATGGAAGCTACTCTCTTGACCTCAGCTGTAACTATGTAAACAAATCCGGAAGTTGTTATTCAGGCTGCCGCAGCACCGCGAGGCTTCTCTGTGCGTTAGGGCGCTTCCTGGTGCAACGTCGCCACCGATCTCCAATCCAATGACTCCACTTGAGGCAAGTGCCACGGGTGCCATTGTTTGGCCCACTCCCGAATTGGGGCGCAAACAAATAAAGTATTCGGGCAATGTGCTTGGCACGCAGCTGGAATCATTACTGTGCCACCCGCCGCCCATCCAGCCACCCACTCGCACACACACACAACACACCCTCAGCTGGGTAATTGCGGATTCGGCGCAGTTAACGAAGCCATCGACGATGCACGAGCGAGAGCGACGAGCAGCGAGAGAGACACGAACTCTGGAGAAGGGCATCCTGCCCAGAATCCGGCAAATCCGCAGTGCATGTCGCGAGTTCGCTGCAGTCGCCACGCCACGTGTCGCGCCCAATTCCTGTAATTCGCAATCGGTTTTTTTCGGGGCGGGTTACCCGAGTCGAAGAACTCGGTTACTGGGTGAAAACGGTGCACGGCAACAGCAGCTGTGGCAACGGAACATCATCATCGCAAACAGCAACAATAACAGATACATCGGGCGTTGCATTTCGTGTCAAAAGTTCAGCATCATCAGTAGTTGATTCGATATACAAACAGAGATATACATCTGCTTTCGATCCGCCTCTGTATTTTGTATTTACCTCTTAATGTAGGTCAGAAATCGCAGAAATCGGACACAAACTCACCTATAGTGGCTGGAAAAGGAAATTCAATTAAAAGTGAAAAGCAGCTGCCGGATTGCAGTCGCATCTCTTGGTTGGGCCAAAGGTGCCAGCCGAGTGGCCAGTGGAAAGTGTTTAATCGATAGTGAAAAGCGCCAAAGTGAAAATCAACTGTCACTGCCAACAGCATTTTGGGGTAGTCGAGCCCAAAGTCAGTTGCTTCCCTTAGTGACTCATCCAGCACCCTTAACTCAACCTCAAACTCGAACTCGAACTCGGGGAGTTATTCGCGAGAGTGTCGCAGTATTCGCTCCAGTGCATTGCACTGCAATTAACCCATTGAGTTCGGAGTTGGGGTCCACAAAATGGATTTCTATGCCAGCAACAAAGAGCTGCACTCGGCCAGCACCGGTGAGTTCAATTAACTGGGTTTAATTGACGGACAATCTTATCGCCAGACATAATTAAAGTGCTGACAATGCCTTCTATTTAAGGATTTCATTTGTTTAAGTACAAGCGAGATTAATTTGAGTATCCTAACATTTATAGGAAGAAAATACGTGATATTATAAGGAGGGAAAGAACTCTTATTACCTCTTATGACTCATTTTACGTAGCTTTAAAGCACAATCTTCAATTCTGATAATCTGCATATCGGTCAACGTTCTAGAACCTATTTTTTATCTCCAAAACACTCAGTTCAGTGCCTTCTGCCATTCTGATTAATTCTAGAATAAAGTCTGACGATTGCACACGAAAATTAATGAAAACAAACAGGCAGGAAAACTGTGCGCAAGTTTTCCAAAAGCGTAGAAAATTACAATAATAAATCGCTGGCACGCAACATTTTGTTTTTTGTTTACTTTTTTTTTGACGGTAGACGGTAAACATAGTAAGCGATGATATCACACCCACCAGTGCCCACTTCCCTGAAAAACCCGGGGAGCCAGTAAACACTGTCTATTCTATGCCTTTCAAGAAAATCACGCAGAGGCGTCTGCTTTGCGGGCTTAGCTTTTGGCTAATTGCTATTCGGACCTGGCTTTGGCTTTGGGCTTGGATTTGGGTTTGGGTCGAAGGGTCATTGCATGTGCTCGGATTACGTATACGCACGGTGGGCCCTGGCCAGGGCCATGTAAGCCTGTTGGCTTCAGCAGGTGTCGTCCATGCGGAGGTTGCTTTCGGGGCTGCACTTCATCATTTACGAAGCACAAAAGGCTCGCTCCGTTTGCAGCGTCGGCTTCACATTTCATAAGCTTCTTGAACATGACTTGTTTGTTTCTCGAAAAGGGTACCCTCTGCCCCGACCACTCTCGTCTCTGGGTGTTCTTGATTTTCCACACCTTCTACTTGCTGCCGTCTCTGTTTTTGCTTCTGCTCTTGGCCATTGTCAGTGTCGCCTTGAAGCATTTCCTTCGTCATCAAGTCATTTGCCGCTTCCACACTTGGTTTGTCCCGTCTGCACTGGGAAAAAAAGGGGGATTAATTCGTTTAATTACAAAAACAATTTGTAGGAATTTTTAAACTGGATAATCCAATGATACCTTGAATTCTGGGCATAATTGCCATGAAATTAATTGTAATTTATTCTGGATGCCCGAACGATTTTCTCCAGAGTGTTGTCTTGAGGGCTAAAAAATAAGAGTGGGAATCTTGGAGGCAGGGTCTTGCATTTCCATGTCTGCAGTCTGCAGGAATGCTGCCCGGCCAGTTCTTCTGCCTCCCATAAACGGCAATCAAACGCTGGCTTCTTCTCCAGACCTCCCGTCACTCGGGTCCTAGGCAAGTTCCCTTTTTTTCGCTTTGCATGCTCCGTGAGTGTTGCTTTTTTGCACAATTTGTAATTTATGCCGCCGTCCCATGCTCGCAGCAGATTCAAGTGGCCCAGACGAATGCAAACGGCAAACGGCAGACGGCAGAAAACTGAAGACCGAAGACAGAAGACCGGAGAAGGCGACAACGTGGCCGTGATTGCGGGCTGTCTTGCATATACACATGCATGTGGTTCACACCCCTCTTTCGCCCTGAAAATCTCTACTTTTTGCTCTGCGCATAATCAAGATTATGTTAAATTGTCTGGGTAATTGTTGTTAATTCGCCCCGGGCACATTATAAAGCGATTTCATCCATATGGCTGGGGTTAAGCTCCGCTTTCTATCCACTAAACTGGGCTAATTATGATGGATACATTGCAGCCCATAAATTGTTTACAACGCTTCGATAAGTGCCAAGAAATTGGCTCCGTATCAGCATGAGTTTGAAGTTTCATTAAATTGGTCTGCAAGTCCCCTAGAGCTGCATAAGCAATGAAAAGTCCCTGCATCGTGAGTCACTCTGTTAACATAATTCTTTGGCCTTCTTTTCCCTAATGCAAATTATCTGTCGTGTCCCAAATAGGTTAACTTAGATTAGAATTTGAATACAGCCTTATTATGAGTCAACACACGAAGCCAGTTTCTGGGTGACAAATTAGAAATCATCTTGCTAAGTTCTTAATTCTAAGCAACTAGTTAATACAAATTTTTGTTTTATGAAAGTCCTTTAAAAAGTATGTATATTTACTTAAAAGCGATAAGCTTCCTCTTCTAGGAAACCGAAAGCGATATCACCCATTTACTCTGGGAACGTCCCCTAAGTAATCTATTTATCCCACTTAAATATTAATTTAGTTAGATAACTTTCACATTAAATGTATAATTTTAAGTCTAACAACCCTTATTTAAAAAATTAAATATAATAACTCCACTATAGACATGAACACAGCTATTACTAAAAAGATAAAATACCTTTAAAAGATCGAAAAAAAAGAGCTTACATACAAATCCTTAAATATTTTTTTGTACATAATTTTAGTCATTCTTTCAGTATATTTAAACTAGTTTTCTACCAATCAAATAATTGAAAAATCAATTGACAAATGTAGAGAATCCTATAATGCACAACTGTTTTGTGTAAATCTGTTGTCGCTAAACGGTTTATAAATGACATCCATAATTGCAGATCTATTAACAGCCACCCACATCTGAGCTTCATCAGAATATCAGTCATTGTATCTGTTCTTCGCTCTCTCTCCGCTATTCCATCTGTGGGCTTCTCACCCGCCAAAGCAAAGTCACACGAACCAAACTGACTCATTTGGCGAAACAAAATAAGGCTTAACAATCATTTAATAATTTAGCACTTTGTGGCAAATTTATCTTGATGAATGCGGGAGAGGAGGCAAACATACGAACTGGGATCCAACAGAAATGTCATTGTTCTCCCGCACAGCTCCCCTAAAATATGAGAGAATTTTGTCGCAGAAACACTCGCACACAAGCAAGACTCAAATGCAGTGCTCATCTCAGAGAGTGAGAGAGAGCGGGGGAAAAGGGCACGCACTATTAACCTAGCGAGAGCTGAATAAATGGATTTCACCTTGACGCTCTCGCTAAAACAATATTTCCAACGTCACAGTCTCGGCTACCGAAATTGGATATGGGGCCGAGGGGGAAGGGGGCAGCTCCAGATCTAGCTGTAAACGAGAGCTTGCGGTTTTTACATTCGTATTCATTCGAATGATGCCAGACTGAGGGGAGGGAGGTGTTTTGCAAATCGCATAACAAGGCCGCACACCTACGTGGATTTGGATAAACGCACAACTGCGGTCAAAACAGTAGCACTCTACAACTTTACAAAAACTAGCATCTTTAATTAAAAGTTCTTAAAACCTTGCCTGCTTCTTGGCAGCTGCGTAAAGGTAATATTCTTAAAGGAATCAGTTGTCTGTAATATTTAATATCATCTCGAAATAGGGCGCCTGATTTTTAAAGGTCACTCGATTCTACTATTCTCTCTCACTGCTATTACCTTGACCGCCACTGTAATTTTGGGGCTTATCAACTGCGCTACACATACACACAAACACGCCCGTGAGTCAGAAGACAGTAGGCAGAAGGCAGTGCATGACCAAGAAAGGTAACCAGTGAATAGACATAAACGAAAGGCGAAAGAAGCGGACGCAGACGAAAAACAGAAACTGCCACAGCGACACCAGCTAGAGAACAATGGGTGCGAGGGAGAGTGACTAGTACCAGTTTTTGGAGATAGAGAGCCAGAGAGCACGCTGAGAGAGGGAGTCCCAGGTAGAGTATGGCCATAAAACACCGGTAACGCACCGGTAGAGTGGCCCTAATGACTCCGACTTTGCGCGAGAGAGTGCACAACGATCGCTCCACTCATTCGCCTTTCCACATTCAAGCAGCGCGGAGCGTTCCTGGTCGGACTCCCGCGTCTCGGTTCTCGGTGTTCTCTCAGTGTTGGTAGTACGACGAGGTAGATAAGATTTTTCGCAGTGATACTGTTCCACCGCCATACGGTGTGTTACCTGACATAATAAATGTAAAGCCCGACGTTTTCCAGCTTTATTCTTAACATTGGTTGCTCAAATTCGTCCTTCTCCCGTTCCCTTTGCCTTTGCAGTGCGCAAGATGTTGGAGGACACCCAACTGGTGTGGGTGCGAGATGCCGCCGAGGGCTATATCCAGGGCCGGATCACGGAGATAGGCGCCAAGGAGTTTGAGGTCACGCCCACCGACCGGAAGTATCCGAAGCGCACGTGTCACTACGATGACATCCATTCGTCGTGCGACGGACCACAGGATCACGATGATAATTGTGAGTATTTTCATCCGGGATTTACCTGGTTCCAGAGAAATTTTGTGAAATAACAGCTGACCCGATAAAGCCTTTACTTTGGAAGTGCCTTATCTGGTCTATAGAACTTATTATATAAGAGTATTTCGGTGAAAGTGAAACCATTAGCAACTGAGTCTAAACTTTTCTAGTTTGATCTTGCTATTGGAAACTATTCCAAAACCGCTATTAGGAATTATTTAATAGGGATGGTACTTAATCTATATCTAACTTTAAAGAACTCTAAGGCAAACCTAAAAAACCAACCAATACCTCTATTACTTAGTTCGTATTTAAATTAAAATGTCTAGAAAGCGAGACAAGTTCAAGTAGTTCAGTAGGTTAAAGATAAAAGCATTGAGTGTTCGTGATCTTGAAACCATATCCACAATCGAAAGAGATATATGTATACATATGCCTGCAGTAGGTAGCGATCTTATCTATCAACCAGATAACATCGCTTTGACGTAAACGATGCCGCGTATGTAGAGCAACATTTCTCAGTGCATTAGCTTCAAATTGAGCGATCCAGCAACGTGACAGATCCAAGATCTACTCTCTTTCAAAATGATCCAGTTCGAAGGGCCCGGAGTGAGGCAATCGTTAGCTACGCTTGCTTACCTGACCCCCGAACCCGCCAGACGGGTGAAAGTGGTCGGGGGGTTTGGGGCCATAAAACCCCGAAACCATTTCAGACGTATTACTAACCCAGATGATTTTATGTTCCAGGCGAACTCATGCTGCTCAACGAGGCCACATTTCTGGACAATCTGAAAACACGTTACTACAAAGACAAGATCTACGTAAGTACTCCAGGTAATAATTAAAGAAACCGGAATTAAATAAGGCCCTCATATGCTGCAGACGTATGTGGCCAACATATTAATCGCCGTGAATCCGTATCGTGAGATCAAGGAGCTCTACGCACCCGATACCATCAAGAAGTACAATGGCCGTTCTTTGGGTGAACTGCCTCCCCATGTCTTTGCAATTGGTAAGTTTCAATTAAATTTGTGTGTTCCTTGAGGATAGTAAATTACAACTTTAAATTTCTACCCACAGCGGATAAAGCCATACGGGATATGCGAGTCTACAAGTTGTCGCAATCGATCATCGTGTCCGGAGAGTCGGGTGCCGGCAAGACCGAGTCCACCAAATACCTGCTAAAATACCTGTGCTATTCGCACGATAGCGCCGGCCCCATAGAGACCAAGATATTGGATGGTATGATTCATATTGAGTGGGGACTTAAATAAAAATTAATGATAAAGGGCTGGAACACGCTTAAGTTATTAGTTTTTTTAGTTCTTATCTTCGAATTTCAACAGTTCCGAGTGTCTTCTTGATGTAAACATTATCATTGACCATTGAAATATTCTTCCACAGCTAATCCTGTGCTGGAGGCCTTTGGAAATGCGAAAACAACCCGCAACAATAACTCATCGCGATTCGGAAAGTTCATTGAGGTGCACTACGATGCCAAGTGCCAGGTGGTCGGTGGTTATATATCGCACTATTTGCTGGAGAAGAGTCGCATTTGCACGCAGAGCACCGAGGAGCGTAACTACCATGTGTTCTACATGCTCCTGGCCGGAGCTCCGCAGCAGCTGCGCGATAAGCTCAGCCTGGGCAAGCCCGACGACTATAGGGTATGTATTAACTCTACCTTAAATTCAATAGTTTCTCATTAATAATTCCCTTTTGGCAGTATCTCTCCGGCTGCACTCAGTACTTTACCAATGCCAAGACGGAGCAGCTTATACCGGGCTCACAAAAGTCCAAGAATCACCAGCAGAAGGGCCCGCTCAAGGATCCCATTATCGATGATTACCAGCACTTCCAGAACCTGGACAAGGCCCTGGGTCGGCTTGGCCTCTCAGACACGGAGAAGCTGGGCATCTACTCTCTGGTGGCGGCTGTGCTGCATCTGGGCAACATTGCCTTCGAGGAGATACCCGACGATGTGCGCGGCGGCTGCCAGGTGTCGGAGGCCTCGGAGCAGTCGCTGACCATCACCAGCGGACTGCTGGGCGTGGATCAAACGGAGCTGCGCACAGCTCTGGTGTCGCGAGTGATGCAGAGCAAAGGAGGCGGCTTCAAGGGCACGGTTATCATGTAAGGATGGCCAAAAAGCTGTGCAAACTGTCAGGATCTAATAAC
Organism: Drosophila triauraria; assembly: GCA_014170255.2. NCBI lineage: Eukaryota > Metazoa > Arthropoda > Insecta > Diptera > Drosophilidae > Drosophila > Drosophila triauraria. The sequence continues at coordinate 24,218,791 of CM024337.1, forward strand.
ATATTCTTCCTGCAGGGTTCCTCTGAAGATCTACGAGGCGAGTAATGCTCGGGATGCCTTGGCCAAGGCCATCTACAGTCGCCTCTTCGACCGCATCGTGGGTCTGATCAATCAGAGCATTCCCTTCCAAGCTTCCAACTTCTACATTGGCGTGCTCGACATTGCTGGCTTCGAGTACTTTACGGTGAACTCGTTCGAGCAGTTCTGCATAAATTACTGCAACGAGAAGCTGCAGAAGTTCTTCAACGACAACATTTTGAAGAACGAACAGGAGCTGTACAAGCGTGAGGGACTCAACGTGCCGGAGATTACGTTCACCGACAACCAGGACATAATCGAGCTGATCGAGGCCAAGTCGAATGGCATCTTCACGCTGCTCGACGAGGAGTCCAAACTGCCGAAACCCTCGCCCTGTCACTTCACCGCCGAGGTGCACAAGTCGTGGGCGAACCACTATCGCCTGGGCCTGCCCCGATCGTCGCGCCTGAAGGCTCACCGCACGCTGCGCGATGAGGAAGGCTTCCTGGTGCGCCACTTTGCCGGAGCTGTTTGCTACAACACGGAGCAGTTCATCGAGAAAAACAACGACGCCCTGCATGCCTCCCTCGAGGGCTTGGTACAGGAGAGTGAGAATCCGCTGCTGCAGACCCTCTTCCCCTCGGGCAGCAGCACCTCGGTTCGTGGCAAGCTCAACTTCATCTCCGTGGGCTCCAAGTTCAAGACGCAGCTGGGCGAGCTGATGGAGAAGCTGGAACAGAATGGCACCAACTTTATTCGATGCATCAAGCCCAACAGCAAGATGATTGACCGCCAGTTCGAGGGCAGCTTGGCGCTGGCCCAGCTTAAGTGCTCGGGCACCATTTCCGTGCTGGAGCTCATGGAGCACGGCTATCCGTCGCGAGTGCTTTTCGCGGATCTGTACAGCATGTACAAGTCGGTGCTGCCGCCAGAGCTGGTTTCTCTGCCGGCCCGCACCTTCTGCGAGGCCATGTTCCAGTCGCTCAACCTGAGCGCCAAGGACTTCAAGTTCGGCATCACCAAGGTCTTCTTCCGGCCGGGCAAGTTTGTGGAGTTTGATCGCATCATGCGCTCGGATCCGGAGAACATGCTGGCCATTGTGGCCAAGGTCAAGAAGTGGCTGATCCGATCGCGTTGGGTCAAGTCGGCACTGGGAGCGCTCTGCGTGATCAAGTGTAAGTACTCAGCGACTCAAAGACTTGCAAATGACTTCCTACTAAGGTTATATCTCTTGTGATTTTAGTGCGCAATCGAATCATCTACCGCAACAAGTGTGTCCTGGTGGCCCAGCGCATTGCCCGCGGCTTCTTGGCCCGCAAGCAGCATCGCCCGCGCTATCAGGGCATCGGCAAGATCAACAAGATCCGGGCAAACACGGTGAAGACAATCGAAATAGCCAACGGCCTGAAGATGGGACGCGACGAGATCGTCGGTGGGGTTAATGACATCTACAGGCAGATCGACGACGCCATCAAAAAGATCAAGGTGAGTGGGGCTTAGTTTCCATTCCCCTTTCCCTACTAATCCCAAATTCCATGTAGATGAATCCTCGCATCACCCAACGCGAAATCGACTCCATGTACACGGTGGTTATGGCCAATATGAACAAGCTCACCGTGGACCTGAACAGCAAGCTCAAGGAGCAACAGCAGGCCGAGGAGCAGGAGCGTTTGCGCAAGATCCAAGAGGCCCTCGAGGCCGAGCGAGCGGCCAAGGAGGCGGAGGAGCAGCGACAACGCGACGAAGCCGAGAACAAGCGACTGTGAGTAATATAGCCATGTTCATTCCTAGAACCCAATCATATCCTTTCTTTCTTTCTTTTAATTCTCAGTAAAGCGGAAATGGAAACCCGCCGCAAGGCAGCGGAAGCTCAGCGTCTGCGCCAGGAGGAAGAGGATCGTCGTGCCGCCTTGGCTCTGCAGGAGCAACTGGAAAAAGAGGCCAAGGACGATGCCAAGTACAGACAGCAGCTCGAACAGGAACGCCGCGATCACGAGTTGGCCATGCGTTTGGCCAACGAATCCAACGGCCAGGTGGAGGATAGTCCGCCAGTTATACGCAAGTATGTGTTAAGATCTCCAAAAGCAGGGATGTGTGTGGTAAACTTGGGCAAAGACTAGTCAAGGTTTTAACTTATCTATTGAGATTCGGTGTAGGTTGGTTTTATATGGGGATATTTTTGTTAAAGCTGCCAGGATTTTTATAATTTTAATTAAATCATGTCATTTAGAAAACTATTTTATGTAAATATATGTTCCAAGACATTGAAAAGAGAGAGTAAGAACTTTAAGTACCACAATAATAATATATAAATTAAACAGATATAAGATGCAGCCATATTTAGTTGATAAACTTGCTAGGTCTTACTGTATATATTAATATGACCTCGAATATATATTAAAATTTGAACGATTTTGTTTATATACTCACAAAATTTTTCCCTTTCCCCTTACACGCAATCTACTCCACACTTTCCACAACAATCCACCAAACCCACCACAACACCACACACTCCAACCCAATGAACACAACACAGTGGTGTCAATGACGCGTCTCCCATGGGTTCCAACAAACTGATCAGGTATAGCACGCTTTATGATTTACCTATGTCTACAAATCTTGTAAATTTTGTCAATCTTTTCTTGCTTTCCTCAAACACTAATTGGAAAATGAAAAAAAAAAAACTTACCACAATTCTTTATCTCCTATAACTTCTTTACTTTCTGTATATTTTTGAAAAAGTTTTTCACAAGTTGTGTCAAACATTGCTTCGCGGTACTTGAATAAGTGAGTTGGTGCTGGTTTTGAAATCATTTCGTACTAACTGAATTACTAACACCTAAAGTAATTTGCTCATTCCCACTAATCCAAAGCATCTGTAATATAACTTACTTCTAGAACTACTAGAACTCCCATTGGCCTTTAGTTTTCGACTCTTTCGAATCTTTTGTATATCCTGCCACTATGCCATCAATGACTCACTTTGTTTGCTTGCGCTAAAAAATATGTCTTTAATGAAAGTCTATACGAAAGATGCTAATTAATGTTTCCTTCCCTGTGCCAGATCGGAGAATGTTCGGGCTCAGCAGCAGGCTCTGGGCAAGCAGAAGTACGACTTGTCCAAATGGAAGTACTCGGAGCTGCGTGATGCTATCAACACGTCCTGTGATATTGAGCTGCTGGAGGTGAGTTCTATGCCGTCTAGTAAACGGGACTATATAATCTATATATACCATATTCCTTAGGCCTGCCGCCAGGAGTTCCATCGCCGCTTGAAGGTCTATCACGCCTGGAAGGCAAAGAACCGCAAGCGCACCACAATGGACGATAACGAGCGTGCTCCACGCAGCGTCATGGAAGCTGGTGAGTGTCAAGAAATTAAAATAATCATTTTAAACATATTTAATTAATATATAAAATAAATCTATTTACAGCCTTCAAGCAGCCGCCCCTTGTCCAGCCCATCCAAGAGATTGTGACGGCCCAGCACCGATATTTCCGCATTCCCTTCATGCGAGCCAATGCGCCGGACAACAGTGAGTGTCCTTGTAGTGCTTTATTAATGGAAACATAATTATAATAATTATTTATCTCTGCCAGCCAAGCGCGGCCTGTGGTATGCCCACTTCGATGGCCAGTGGATCGCTCGGCAGATGGAGCTGCATGCGGACAAGCCGCCCATTTTGCTGGTGGCCGGCACGGACGACATGCAGATGTGTGAGCTGAGTCTGGAGGAGACGGGACTGACGCGCAAGCGCGGAGCCGAGATCCTGGAGCATGAGTTCAACCGCGAATGGGAGCGCAACGGTGGCAAGGCCTACAAGAATCTGGGTGCTAAGCCGAACGGGCAAGCAGCAGCAGCAGCCGGAATGCAAAAGCAGCAATGAGGACGCCCCACTTGGGAGAGATTGGGAGAGCCAGGACAGTAATCAAACGTTGCCGTTTCGGTGGACAACAGGTCAAAATTTATGGATATCAAAATTCCAAAATAGGTTTTGTCGGATGACGACTTTTACAGAAAGCGACCACGTCCATAAAAATCATTTAGTAAATATATATTTTATTATAAATGTCGAGCTTTTAATTCTTTTTCGCCCTTGATTCCATTCAATGTTGGTTTACTCGCTCATTCAGCGCCCGGACTTTTGTGGGGGCCTTATAAACTTAGCTATAAAAATTATATATCTCTGATTAAGTGAATCTTATGATGTAAAAGGAAACGGCAAGTTGTATTTAGTATTTAACGAAGTACTATTTAAATTGTGTATTTAGTTCACTGCGATGTATTTACATAATTGAATATACATACATACATTTATATTTTACAGTATTTTAAAAATAAATATTTGAAGAAAACTATAGTTTTATTGGCTTTTGAATATCCCATAAATGTAAACTTTAAATTGGAGCGTGTGAGATGCAACGTCTAAAGCAGTGCAAGCAGTGCAATATTTGCCTTACATTAGCAAAGTTTCCCACCCTCTGAGTCACGCTTGTTAATATCTTTTTATGTAACTATGACAAAACGGTTTCTTAAGAATAAACCGTATTAATATCAGTTAATATTAGGCCGGCAATCCCATCTGTGTGCAAATACCTTTAGTGGCTCCAGGAGCTCTCTCCCAGGAAATTCATAATGCCTATAGCCGAAGACTCGCGCGTTTCAGTCTCTTGACCAGCAAATGAACAATGTTTTTTAATTAGAATATTTGAATACTTATACTTAAAAGTTCGTACAAATAACTTTTCAGACACAGCTTAACACAGCTTATTAATATTTTTCTCCGTCTTACAAAAATTTCGCTCTTCTTTTTTTGCGGGCTACAACTCACTAAACAGGGTCGTCATTGCATTTCCGGTTTGTAGGCTTGGTTTTCCTCGAGGGGTCTGGCATCTCTGGCTCATAGGCGCGATTTTCCTTTAGCGATCTGGCAACACTGTATCTCGATCGTTTTAGAGTGCCCAATAGCCGAGAATCGGAAATCCAAGCTTTCTCCGGTCACATTAAACTTAGTGAGCAGAAAACCAGGCGGGCACACTACACTTTCTTAGCAACATTAAAAAATAATAAATAAGAAAAACAAAGTATTCGGAAAACAAAGAGCCTGCCTGTATTTGATCTCAGCCAGTGAATCGGGAAAGGGTAAGACACCACCTGCTATTCAAAGCCGCGCGAGGCCATTAAGGCTCCCCACTTAACCGAACTTTCTTTGTTTGCAGCTGGAGAGTCCGCAGTCAGTTGGAGGTCTTTAAATGGTGAAATCGGCCCCGCTCCTGTCCCTTCCACCGGTCCACACGAGCGTTATCAAGATGAGCATGCGCACACGTGCCTTGGTCTTCTCCACTTTCTTTGGCAGCTGCCTGGCCATCGGCCTGCTGCTGGTGAGCTTGACCACCAACCACTGGGTCAGGGCTACTCCGCGTCGCGACGCCTCAACGCAGGCCAAGGGCGAGGTGAACTTCGGCCTCTTCACTGGCAACCATCACCTGAACTTGGGATTCGGCGTGAGGAGCACTCAGTTTGATGGTGAGCACCCGAAACACTCAATCTAGGGAGACTAACTCAGACATAACCTTTAAAATTTACAGTTTACACCTTTGTGCGCACGGAGAACGGCGACACCAGTTTCTGGCTATGGCTCCTCACCACCCTGGGTACGGGCTTTGGCCTCTTGGCCTGCGCAGTGGCCGCCATCGCCGCCGTTCTGAAGTCAGCCTCTGCGGCTAAGAGAGGCGGCACCATGGTCCTGCTCTTGGCCGCCAACGTATCGGCCGCCGGGGCCCAGGTTGTGGCTTTTGTCTCCTGGCTGGTGCAGTTCTACCAGTACTTCACCCACAACGTCCTGCTTGCCGAGCACCAGCAGCAGCACTGGTACAGCACCGGACTGGCCTACCTCGGCTACAGCTTTTACTTGGTGGTGATCTCCACGATTGTCGTTTTGCTCAACATCACCGTGCTGCTGTACGCGAAGCGGCGCGAGCTCCATGACCGTCAGCGCCTGGAGCCGCCGAGTGAGGACAAGAACCAGACCGCCATAATGCTGTACTAGGATGCCCAGAAGCACCCTGAATGAACCTCAACAAGAAGAAAAAGAACAAGTAATCTCAGCGGCTCAAACGATTGTGCCTTACTTAAGGATGCCTTTTGCTTGCCAACAACAAGGCCCATTTTTATATATCTTACTCCACCCACAACCTGAGGGAACATTCGTCTAGATTAGCATAAAAGCCTAAGTATTTGAAGGTCTGAATAGCATTTCTGCTGCAGGGCCAACCTGTGGAACAAAGCAACTATCAATATTTATATACCTTATACATTATACTCGAATGACCTTTATATATACACACTCATACTCATATATATACTCTGATTTCTCTACCTTGTATGTACTGCCGTCGCGACGGCAGCCAAGTATTTTTATGTGCATATTCTCGAATACAGAAACAGTCATTGTTAAGAAACAAAAAACCATAGCCGCTTTGTTTACTAATTGATCCATCAGATCGGGCTTTTTACGGCAACAGCCTCCCAGGGGAAGGGTACGGGATACTGGCAGTAGCACACGCTACGCTCGCTCGCCGCGGGGCAACTTCCGTCAGCTCCAGGAACGAGTCAATTAAAAAAAAGAAAGCAGCCTGTGTGGCAGCGTCTTGATGGATTGCCCAAGAGTCTCTGGCCCTTTCTCTTGGCCCAAAATGTCACAACATTTCTCCAAATGCAATTACATTTCTCGGGATCGAAGGACCGGATCAGGAACAGGACCTAGGACCTAGGACCACACGGCGTGCGCAAAATCCAAGTGTCATCGCATTGAATTTCGCAAAGAAATCAATTATCTTTTTACCTCAAGGCAAACATAGTCGTCCTCGTTGTGAGCGCCTCTGACGGATGGATGTTTCCTTTCCGGGACAAAGGACAGTTTGTGTGGCTTTGTAGGGCACTTCCTCCGGACCCACACAGGACTCTCGGCACCTTCCGCTGCCGATCGAGCCAATTATGTCATCATTAGTTTTGATTAGTTTGCAGGGCTCACGTTGATGGGAAAACGGCCTGGCACTTCCGGCACCACCTACTGTTTGTCTCTCGGGGCTCGCTGCCCCGCTGGGCCATGGCGATCCTCGGCTGATGTTTATGTTGGTGTGTTCGGTTTGATTTTACTGCAAATTGCGCAATAATGATGAACGTGTTTTTGATTGATCTCCCATTGCGGGCTAATGAAGAAATCAGATTGCGTTGCCGTCGCCGATCGTCCTCGTCGCATGGGTTATCTCGGCAAACAGCTTAGGGCCATGTGTGTGGACTTGGGCAAACCAACGAGGTCGCCTTCCACTTCCACCACCTCTTGCCTTATCCTGTCCGAGCTGGAAAGCATTATGCAAGACACGGCGTTAGGATTAGACCACAAATTGCGTATATATTTAGGCAGCGATAACGCTGGGATAACGCTCATTAGGGTGCCGAGTCCGGGGCAGATTAGGCGGCGGACAATCGACTTATTAAGAGTGTTTATGCAGATAAACTCATCGTTTAGCGGGTGTCGGGACATACCCATTTTTCCGCCTAGGATTTGCCGGCAGACCCCTGGAAAACACGAGCGCAAACCGCTAAAGCCGAAGGATCGGAAGGATGAGTGCCGCGCTGAAACTGGAAAACTTGTGCAACCATACAACATGGACGTACTTACATCCAGAGAAAACAATTGCCTAAAAAGACAAAGGAAAATTCCCTATCTTAGGGTAACTATAAATGCTTCCAGGGAATTAATGTCCTATATTTAAGGGAAATGGATTTATGACCAGGAGTTGAGAAATTCAAGAGTGTAATTCGATGAGAGTGATTTGAGTTTGATTAAAGTTGTAAGGCTTTTTGTAGCCTTTAAGGCTGATTTACTGATTCAGACGATCAAGCAGTATAAAAAGGAGTCCCCACTCCTTTTCTCAAGATGCCATCAAAAGTAAAATTTAGAATAATCCTGATAACGTTTCTAAATTTGTTTATTTCTAAATTTAAGTAAAAGATTTGTTTGGAACTTCCAACTCCCCTTATCTTACATATTTTTTGCCTTAAAAAATCGTTGAGGTTTTATACTGACTTTCACGGAGTATAAATGGGAGCCACAACTAATTTTCTCGATATTCCTTCATAAGTATAAATCAGAATAATCCTAATGAGGTTCCTAAATTCGTTAGTTTTTAAATTTTAAGAAAATATGCAATTTAAACTGTTAACTCCCATTATCTTTTTTATGTTTTCGTTTTTTTCCGATTGTTATTAACTGGAATGTAACCTAATCGAACCCAAATACTTATCAATAGAAATAAGAACCACCCAAGTCGAGGGCTCTTGCCTCGAACTACATGGAATTGGGCCACCTTACTCGGTTTGAATCCGCTTGTTTACACGAATTTGTCCTTTTGGGTTTTTTATAGAGCATTCCCGTGCCCGTTCCCTGGTCAGAATCTATCGGGATTCATTGTGAAAGCATTTCCAACAACCGCAGAACATATAGTCCGAAAGAAAGCCAACAAGAGGGCCAGACAGGCTGTCTCCTATTCTTGCGTGGCTGTTGCTCCTGCCGGCCAATAAATTTCCCAATTAAATGGATCTTCTGACACTTTGTGTGGAAGGACAGCTACTACCCCCCGCCAGCTCGCTCCCATCCCATTCATCCCCTGCGAGCTGTGTGCGCGAATAAGGGATGAGGGTTGTTCGGCGAGGGGTTGAAAAAGTCATCACAACAGGCACATAGACAGAGGCAGAGGCAGAGGCACTGGCTTGGCCCAGAACTGGCGCTGTGAAAGGTAGCCGGACCCGTTTTGCCACGCTGACTCCATTTTTTTATGTTCGCCTCTCACTCGTTGCTCATTTCGTTCCCTTTTGGATTTGGGTTTATTTTTTGCACTGCTCTCGGCCCGATTGCGACACTGCGAAATTATGGCCCGTATATTTCTCTATTAGTGGCACAAAAGACATTTCAATTTCTCACTCCGGACGCCGCCCTGGGTGGGCCTCCGGCGGTGCTGCTGCTGCTGCTGGCAAGAAAGTGGTCCAGGTCCAGGTCCAGGTCGAGGAGTCCTGGCAATTATCTTGTTGCGAAATTCCTGGGGACCACCCGACGACTCTTGTTTGGCCTCTTTGTGGTCATGAATGGCTGATGGGCCAGTGCCTCCTACGTGGCAATTGTTCCACGGTGTCAGTGGGTTATTGATAGCCAAACTACTTTCTTGTTAGGAAGTAACTTCTTTCTATCGTCCGATATTGTCTGCGGAACAATGCACATTTATACTGGCCAAGTTTAATGCAATTTTGATACTTACTTCGGTTTCAATTATTACTTCTGAGAACTGATCGATGGACTGGCTGAGAATATTATTTGCCAGCTCGATGCGATCCTAGATCGAAGGGGTCCAAAGTGAGGTTTCACATGAGGGGTTTTTTTCTTGTCAATTCAAGATGTTATACCCTTGCAGAGAGTATTATAATTTTGACCAGAAGTTTGCAACGCAGTGAAGGTGGCATCTCTGACCCCATAAAGTAGGTATATTCCTGATCGGCATCACCAGCTAAGTAGATATAGCCATGTCCGTCTGTCTGTCGGCTTATACCTTATTTTTCGAATTATTTTCGTAATCCAAAAAAGCGCGAATTTGAGGTTTTTTTGGGAGCCTTCTATAGCCAAAAAGATAGTGATAGACAAAAGCCGTATATATTCCTATTCGTTATTAAAATCATAATTTTTTACCATCAACATTTTGAAAAATAATTTTTTTTGTCATTTTACCAAAATTTTTTAATTTTAAAACTAAGTATGCAGATTTATTGTCCTTATAAAAACTAGCACGGAAAAGCTTTCCAAATTGAAATTAATGCTATTTTAGCTTAGTTATGACATTTTTAAACTTTGATTTGTCAAAAAAAATTATCACATTTTTCGAATGATTTTCGTAATCCCAAAATGCGCGAATTTGAGGTCTTTTGGCGCCTCTTATAGGCAGTGATAGCCAGAAGCCGTATTTCTTTCGATTCGCCATTAAAATCTTAGTTATTAACATCAAAATTTTGAAAATACTCAGAAAAAATTTGATGGCCATTTTTTCAAAATTTTAAGATTGTCAAAATTTGACAAACATTTTTGTTTTTTAATTTTAAAACTATAAAAACTAGCACAGAAATGCCTTCCAAATTAAAATATATGCAGTTTTGGCTTAGTGATGCCTTTTCTAAATTAGCAAGCCGCAAGAGTATGTAAACTCCGTCTTTCCGAAGTTAATGTTCATATGTAAACTTAAGTATTACGATCTATTTCTTTTAACAATAAAAACCAATTACAATTTTACATTTTTTGTTTAATAATTAAGATGTAATTAATATGTATTCGTTTATATAGAGTCCCTTATGGTCTGTGAAATTAGCAACTCCTACCATACACAATTCAGCTTTCTAACTAACTTTGAATCCTGGCTTAAAGTTTCTTCTTTAAAATGGAATTAATTTAAAATAATTACTGTAAGTCGAGTACAGCTGCCTTTCTCAAGAGTAATAAATTATAGTTAATAAATAATAGTGTTTATTCTGTAGCTTATTGCTTTGCCTATACTTCATCTGTCCGTTGGCGATGAAATATACATGGCACACAAACATATATCATCGAGAGTACACTTTATACACTCTGCCTTTGTCAATCAAACCGATAAAGGAGCATTTTTAATTAATTGCCAGCAATTACCCACCGATATAGGTGCAATCTCTTTTTGAGAAATGTGTGTTTGAACTGCAGTCCGTGGGTCTCGAGTGTCCACCCAAGTGGCCTGAATTGGTTCCAAGGCAGACACACATTATAGATCATTGTGTCACCTGTGCGACGGGGACGACGACGACGACGCACTGTCTGGCGGATAGGAAAGATATTCCCAGGCCCGAAGGGGACGACCAGGCAGGTAGAGGTGACAGGTAAATGTGAGAACTGCACGCCCCTATCAAGCGGCCGTATTTGCCATTGTCCTGGAAATTGCTTGAAACTCGGATACCGGGCAACTGCCCACCGCTTTGCTACGGTTCCCGTCCTCAGAAATTGCATCTATTGTCCGCCTGACTGGAGTCACATTGATAGTGACCAGGGATCGATGGATCGATGATCGCTTGTTCGCATAACAAATTCCAAAAATACTCGACTCCTGGCAGACTTTGTGTCTGGCATTGCCACTCCTTTGTCCTTGTGAATGACGTAAGGCTGTCAGGTGAGTAATGGCAAGGAGACGTGGACAATTGCCGGAGTATTGCCGGGTCTCGGACTGTGGGAAAGTATATCAATTCGCTGGCTCCATTTGGTTTTGATTTACGCCTTTTAGGGGAAAATCATCAGGTAACTGCAAAGGGTTATTGTCGCCTAATCCTGGCACTTTTATGAATGACATTTTTGGCTAGTTTTTGCCGAAAATGACTTGTGGATTTGTAACCCTTTGAAATGCAATTTGCAGGCTTCGGCCTCGACTCCCTTTGATATCTGCCGGCATGACGAGCTATTTGCCAAATGATCTGGTTAGCGGGAAGTGACAGGACCATCATTAATGGTCATTAATATGCAAACAAAATGGCTTCAGTTCCTTATATCCCAGGTATATGTCTATTATTCCAGATAATGTCAGATGTTCCATTCATAATCCCAGATCCCAGAATAACCAACTCACAGAAAGAAATTTGCCAAGTTTTCGTTAAAGATTTTTATATTTTTTCGTGGTGTAAACATAAATCGTATAGTGCAACTCTCAATATTTAACTACGATCGTTTATAGGCTAAATATAAATCGTATATTGCTAGTTAACCGCGCGCTCTGCATATAAAAATATTAAAATATCGGCTTAGAACTAGTATATAGTATATATAGAGTGTATGTATACATACACAGATGGCGGTATCGCTTAATCTCTTAATCGCTTAGCATAGGAGAAAGGATCACTTGAGGAGGAGGTATTTACACATGTGCGGGATCGGGATTCCTGAGTCACGTAGCCGAGGCAGTGTAAATATGCGTTAAAAAATAAATATCTCAATATTTGCATATATCGTCGAGGGTATCGCGGTATCGCGCCAGGTACGGCTGAGGTAGATCTGTCCAGGATTGGCTATCGAGTATTGATTATTGGCCGGCATTCGTTGAGTTTTGTCGTCGTCTTCGTCGAGGTCGAGGTCGAGGTTCGTGCGTGTTTAAAGCGTGCAAGCGCTTCACAGATCGCTGCGGAGCTGTCGGGGATGCCCCTTCTTGGTGGCCTTAGTAGCCATAGAGGTAGGGGTACATGGGCACAAAGATGGCCGGTCCCAGCTGGCGCTCCTGCGGCATGTGCGTCTTCATGTGCTTCTTGAGGTGATCGCGACGCCCGAACTTCTTGCCGCAGGCGCTGCAAGGATACGGCCGCAGTCCGGTGTGGATGCGCTTGTGGCGCGTCAGCTCCTCGTTGCGCGTGAAGGTCTTGCCGCAGGTGTCCACGTCGCACTTGAAGGGGCGTTCGCCTGGAGGAACAAGGAAAAAGGAGCTGGGTAAGTACAACTGGCCACTGGTTCTGGGGGATTCTCTTAACTTACCGGTATGGATACGGATGTGGCCCTTGAGCTGGCCGTTGTTGGAGAAGGCCACGTCGCAGTGGGGGCACTTGAACTTCTTGGGGCGCTGCTTGCGGGCATTGAGCGCCTTCAGCTGAGCATCCTCGGCCATGACGCGGGCGTACTCCTGCTCCATTAGGCCCAGGGTGAAGGGATCCATGCCAAAGCCGGCGGCGGCACTGGGAGTGTTGACTGCGGCAGCGGCTGCTGCGGCGGCGGCGGCATAATACAGATCGCTGGCAGCCGGCATGAACGGAGAGGTAGACGGAGCCTCGTGGTGCTGCTGCTGGGGAGGCGGAGGCAGGGACACGGAGGAGGCAGAGGAGGAGGCTGGCTGGGGAAAGATGGGCTGCGGCGCAGCATCCAGCAATGGAGTGGAGGTCCGGGTGTAGCTGCTGTGGTTCAGCCCATCCTCGTAGCTGGACTTGCTGCTGCTCCGGCTCCGGCTCCGACTGCCGCTGTCGCAGCTGCTGCTGCTCGACGAGGACGACGAGGAGGAGGTGTCGCTGTCGTGGCCAAAGCTAGTGCTGCTGCTGGGCAGCTCTGTCTTGATGGTGATCTCGGGCTCCTGCTTCACCATCCTGGGCGCCGGAGCGGATGTCTGGCGCTGCGTATCCCAGGGACGGAACAGGCGCGAGTAGGTTTGCGGGGGATGCAGGTTAATCGTGGACATGATGGCGATGATGATGATGAGGGCTCTCTCTTTCACTTGGAACACTTGGAATCACTTGCGAAATGCGTACTTTTTCGGGGTTTTCGTTGGCGGAGCTGTGCGTGCGCTGCGAGATCTCGACTCGAACTGAGCTCTCCTGCCCCGGCGGCTCTCAATTTAAGGGGATTCTCTTGAGGATTGCCAGAGCGGGCCTACCTAACGGCCTACCTAGCTCGTCCTGCGCTCACACGCACACACTCGCAGGCACACGAGGGTCGTCGCTTCATTCATCGATTTGTTGTCTGTCTCTGCCGCTGTGCGAGCGAGATGGCTTTGCCACGGGGTTGGTTTTCCTTCGACCAACAATGGCGGCCGCCTCGCTCACGCACACACGCGCACGCGAGAAGTACATAAGGGTGTTCCAGTATATGTGCAGAGTCCTGCGTAGTTTTCACTGGCAGCCAAACCGAAGACCTAGCTTCCTTTAACTTTCGCTTTCAGTGCTCACACGTGGAGAAAAAAAGCTTGGTTTTTTTTATTAAGACCTAATTTGTCAATGTCCTGAAGGGAATAAGGTTTAGTTTGAATGTTCTAAAAGCCTACTATCTAGTGAGGTTTCTATTGACGGCAAGATTGGGCTATAATACAGCTGATTTCTTTTTAAAATCTTAAAGAAAATGTTTCTCTACCAGAGATTTTTGTAAATGAATAAATAAATAAAATTATACATAGATTATAAAGTAAATAAATACAAATACATAAAATATAAATAGGAAATAAAATAAATTAATACATTTCTGCAAAAGATATTTATTATTTCTCATAGAACTTGAAGCATACATTGATTTTAAGGCAAAGTAATGCCACTCAAGTGTAAGATTGGGACTAAAAATTATATTTTTCTCATAAAACAAAAAGTTTCCTAATAAATTCAACCTATCTCGCCTCAAATATACCTCTTAATAAAACTCTAAATATCCCTTGACTTTATCAAGCTTTATTTTTGCGAGTGTCTCCGACTTTCACCACCATTATGTACAATTCCGTACTATATCTATTTTTGAGATGGCGATCCCAGCGGGGTGGCTGTGACTGCCGAATTGGGCGCAACTTTAAGTGAAGCATTCACGATTATGAATTTTACGCTTACCCACCGACAAACCCTCAGTGCCTCCCGGGCTGGGCTTGGCTCCGGCAGATACAGATACAGATATACCCGGGCTAAATTTGTAACTCGGTTATCGGTGGGTTGGTTATCCTGGTCCTGCTGCGGTGGCAATTTATTATTGAATTAAGTGCTTCTGTCGAGGGTGGCTGCGCCACCCCAGTATGCAAAGTGTGGGCCGGGGATCCACAAGGATACACAAGGATACACAAGAAAGCGGCAGAAGTTGTAGCAATTGCCTGGGGGCTTGACACTCGAGGGCTGGCGCAAAAGGTTTGAGCGTGTAGAGCGGTCGCGGTACAGTTGGCCTTAGTTTTATCTTTTCTTTTTTTTTTTTTTGGTTTTTTTTTTGGCGCTGTGATGCTCGCTCCCGACCAAGTTTACTGCCTTCGGTGGGCGTTTGCCCTGACGCGATTCGTGCTCCAGATTAATGGCGCAAGATACAACGCACAATGGAGGGATAAACCGAGTGGGCACAAGAATGTGCGTGGCTGTGTTCCATTTACATTTTTTAAATGCAGGAAATAATACATCGGAGTGTTGTGAAAACTTAATGTATTTTAAAGACTTATAAGTAAATATGTACTGGTATATAATGTTCATAGCTTATAATTTTATGTAAAAGATTGTATCCTTGAGTTTAAGGCTCAGGAAGTAGTGATTTTTTAATTAGAAAATTCGAATTGTTTGAACCAACTATATAACAAGCCTACCCCCTAGTTTTACCTTTTATAATGTCACTAAAACAATAATTCTTAAGTCCTTGCTTGTTGCATTAGGAATAATAGAATATTTAAAGACATTAAATAGAGAAATTTACATTTAATCCCATTTTATCTACACTATTGTAAGAGTTGCTTCAAGAAAGTAATTTTATCTATATCTCTCTGGCTTATAAAATGTGGAAAACCAACATACTTTAACTGAGAACGAATGAATTATAATTCTTATAAAAATGTTGGTAGAAATCACACTAAGGTTAAAGAGTAATTTAATAATTTTACTTAAACTTGCAAATTTAAATATATTTATGTCATTAATCTTAGGTACAGTTTACCCTTTCCTTCTTTAAGGGGTGGAAACTTCTTCTTATATATTTAAACAAGTGAGTAAAAGTTTAACAACCGTATCAAACAATAGGGAAATGGAATAAAATTCATTTAAAAAGAACATGTAGGAAAAGGTTTCTTTATATTTTATTTATTTTCATATTTATTTATCACGAGTCTGTTGTGATTCGAATATCTAGAAGAATGTATGGAGACATATCTTTGTTTTCCTCATATATCGGCGATTAAATCAAAATAGTTTTTCAAGTAAAAGCATTGAAATATTCCCCTGAACTCCACGTTTTACTTTCGCTTCATCACACTTCCCTTGCGCTGGCCTGCAACCGCTAAGCCTTCTGTCCTGTCAGTTGAAACAAAAGGGAAATCAGTTGGATCAAGTCCAACTGCATTGTCCTGGCAACGCTAATGAATGCAACGCTTGGGCAACGATAAGTGGCTGCCCTAGGTACGTTCTCGGGAGTGTAGGTGGTTTTAGTACCTGCCATAAAGCGCAGCTCGCGGCGCAGATTCATTCACGAGTCCGAGAGGATTCATTCATAAATATAGGGATTGCCGAGAAGTGCCTGCGATCTGGGTGGATCGATGGGTGGACTAGGTAGATGGCCGACGCCGCCGCCGGCGGGCCTCACCTCGGTGAGGACGGGCCATAAAAATCCACGAGCTTATTTGCGTAGGCTGGGACTTAGGCTTGCAGCCGCCTGGGACTTTCCCTCGCTGCGATTCTTTAAGTAATGAGCGCTGGCCGGGATTTCCGCGCAATGGTCGCGGCCCTACAGCCACCTACCTAGACAATGCCGCACTCATAAACGGCAAGAAAGGAAGTTATAAAATAATTAGATATAGCCAAGCGGCGATTTCATTCATGGAATGTCTGCGGCGGCGCCATACCTGAGCCATCCTGAGCCACCATGTGTAATTAGAGGAAACGCACATCGTCAGATAAGAAAGGGCGTCATATTCATATTCAGATTAATTAGGGAATTCTGCTCTCGAGTTGGACCACGACGACGTCGTCTCGCATCACACATGGGGAAAGTACGTGGCCTGTTGGGATAGGATCCGAGTACCCGAGGCGGCGACGTGATCAGGAAAAACACATCTGTACATCCATTTAGCCATCGATCCTAACCAAACGAGGCGATGCATCGCCATGTTTATCGTGCTCCTAGTCGCGGCCACAGATAAGCCAGCAGTTCCACGGACAAGCGCCAAGATTACGCCGATCCGCGATCAGATCAGGGCGAGCACATCCGGCTCTTCGGGGATAAGCAGACTCTAGGACTAGATCCCCGATCCCCGCTTATGATACCAGTGGATCACTCCATGCGATGGACTAGGTGCGATCTTTATAGATCTTTCTTGATCAGGCATTACTCAGACTTGCTAGATTACAAGCGAACTCGGGTGATTATTGGTGAAGGATCTTAGGATTAAAATACAACAGAAAGTAATAATTAAAAGAATAATAATGAAAAAAATTAATAAATATATAATTATTATATTTAAGAAAAGAACCTCAAGATAACATTGTTTAATCATATTCATTTCTAAGTGTTATTTGTTGTGAGCGAACTAATTTCAATATTTCAATATAGTGTGATATAAATTTAGCAAGAATTAATATTCTGTTCCTAAAACCCCATAATTATTTACACTTCTTTCAGAATTTGCTTTCTCTAAAATCCCAATTACTTTCCAAAGCCCCCAAGCTGAAATCGTCCAGAAAAAAAGCATTAAAAGGCGCTCGCCGGGGCGTTCCAAGGGCAGCATTCGCATCTGGATGAACTGTTCCTGTTATGGGTGTGAATGGCGGCTGGAACCGAAAGCGAAACCACAACCCCAACCACAGTCACATCAACCACATCGAGGGGCGGAGACGACACTCGAATGCGAAGCATAAATCAAATTAGTTTTTCAGGCGAATGCACTCGACTAATTCCTGCGGCGAACGCGCCAAGATTGGGACGCGAATTCGGTTTAGGATGTGGTTGCTCTTTTTTTCAGGAAGCTGGCAACAGTCGCAAACGGTTCACTGAACAAAATAAGATCAAAATTAATTTAATCTGTTTAATTATGATTTATAATTTTATTAATATCGAATTTTCCATCTTGTGGTAAGTTTTTCCGCAAAATCTTAAGCTTATATTAGCTTTCTTGACCTTCGGAAGTATAGTATTCCTTTTCCCTTGAAATAAGTTTTCATATAAATTTCTTTACATTTTTATCTGATTATTTTCTTTCAGTGCCTCTAAATGGGAATATCGATGAACGTTTATCCCGTGACACAATGCCGCCAAGAGTCAAGAGCGCGAGCGGTGACCGCGCGCAGGCGACGCGTCGACCATTAAAAGGCTGGCCACAAAAGCAACCCCGCCTGGGACACTGTATCCATTGTCCTGGTCCCCTTTTCCTGGACTCCTTTCCCTTTCCCTTTCCCTTTCGAGACATGATCAATGCTCTTTTTTCCCCGATTTTCCCCCTCGAAAAACGCGGTTTCCTTTTCTTGGCGCACGCGGCCAGTCTTCCAGCTTCGCTCCTCCTTCTCGGAGGAGCATGCCAAGGCAGCTGAGGCTGCCTCTCTCTCACATCCATGTCATCCGTGTGCCATATGCTGCGTGAGAGCAGCAGCAGCTGCAGGGGCATCGTCGTCGTCGAGCAATGGCGTCCCCGGATTGCCCCGCCTTCCGCGTGCCGAGGAACACAACCACCGTTGGCAGAGTCAAAACATTTGAGAAAATCTTTGAATATTTTCAATTTCACTACCCGAGGGCAGTCACTGAAAAAGCACTTAACCTCAAAGCCAATAATCCGCTTGTAATGCAGATCGTCGTTCCAGCGTTGAGTGACAACTACTGACCATTCATCGGGACGACGAAGCGGACTTTGTGCCGAAGGTCCTGCGGCGTTTTTCCATTCAAATATCCATGCGGGCTTTGCATGAGAATGTGTGTTTGCATTTGTGTCCAAAGTGTTGACCTCCCGGGTAATCGTTCTATTATTAACAGATATTCGCCCTCGAACAATGTCACAGTTGTGCTGGCCAGATCCATTGGCTACCGTAGCGTACAGATCTTATAGTTACCTGTCCTGTCCGGCATAAATCGGATTATCGGCTTACAACACCTTTGAGGGCGCTGGAATTGGAGCGGGCCAGTTAAGGCATTCAAGCAATATATTCAAAACTATGGAAATTTAAAAGGAATATAAATAAAAATAAATTCATAGTTAAAAAAAAGTAATGAAAATAAATATTGGGTGTACAAGTAGAAAACCGCCGTTTTCCACTGGGTGGTGCCACCTTTGGAAATCGGTGAGAGAATTCTGATCAGAAACATCACATGGCAAGCTAAGATATCGGTTAACAACTCCACATCATCTCGCTTGTTTATTCTTATTGTCCATTTTTTTGTTGGTGCGTGAAGATGTCAAAATTTGAACCGAATAAGCGTCATTTGCGGGAGATTTTGCTTTTCGCATTTCATTCGAAAAAATCTGCAGCTGAAGCGCGTCGAATGATTGTAGCAACTTATAGTGAGTCGTGTATCAGTGAAAGAACGTGTCGAGAATGGTTCGTGAAATTCAAAAATGGTGATTATGACGTGGAAGACAAGGATCGGCCGGGTCCCGTGAAAAAGTTTGAAGATGCAGCTTTGGAGACTCTGTTGGATGAAGATTCTTGTCAGACGCAACAAGAACTCGCGGATTCTTTGGGTGTGACTCAGCAATCCATTTCCCTTCGCCTGAAAAGCTTGGGAAAAAAAATATGAAAAAAAACGGCGGTTTTCTACTTGTACACCCAATATATTTAAATTCTTTCTAAGTTCGGAAATTACATTTTCCTTACCTTAGCCTTTTAAGATCCATACGATTTTCTAAATCTAAATAAATAACTCTTTCTAAACCTTCTAGAGAATATAATGAATTTAATACAGAAAACTAGAAGAAAATAACAAAATAACTGCTGTGGTTTCTCAAAACCAACCGCACGGAATGCGGCACCGTGTTGGAAAACGTTTTATTTTTAACTACGAAGTTTTCTTCAAGTCAGAAACCCTTTTGCAATAACATCTTATTATAAAAAGTATAATTAATTTCAAAGATAATGGCGATGTAAATGTGAAATTACTGATTTTAATCATTTAGGAAAATAATTTTAATAGATTTTTGGACTGCTGCCATTGAGTGAACTCTGTGAAAAACTAGAAAATATTCCCTATTATAAAATTTTAAATAACTTTTTTACCCGGAATCCCAAATAACTTCAAGGAAGTCTTACGCCAAAGGAGGTTCAAAGAAATCTTAGAGCATTCAACCTTATTCAATTGACCGTATGACACGCTTTGCAGCTTATGGCAGATTTCGAAGAGGAAATCGTCTTAGGATTCGGATTCACAGATTTCTGCAAGCGAGTGTCAGGCAATGAGTGCAAATCGGCAACAATTGTCTGGCGGAATACCAAGGGAGTTCCGTGAGCGGCTCGAGCCTTGATCCGCCTAGGAAACTGGGACACGGGACACTGACACAAGACGACTCCCGGCGAGCGTCATAAGTGGTTTGGCTCGCCCACAACAGCGGCAAAGTCAAATGCAAATTGAAATGTGCGACGGGCAGGAGAGTTCGCCAGAATGCCCGGAGACAATGCTACCGTTGCCCATTGAGCCATCCAACCAGGGCATTGGCATACCCGATGTTGTCTGCAAAGCCTTTTCACACTCAGTTATCCTTGGTGACCTCTCAATGGATGGATGCAAAGGATCTGTAAAAGAAACAGTAGGATGCTGGCCATTGAAATGGGCCTGGCCGACGCAAATCTGTCGCCCGAGGTGCAATTATGATTGAAAGGTCTCAATAATAACCGATAAATTCATGTTTACCTAACGCACCCGGTTTCTGGTCAGCTGTCAAGTGCTGGGATTGCGTCCATCTCCTCCTTCTCTGTTCTGTGCCCATTCCCTGTGTGATGAATGAATGGCAAAGCCGTGAATGGCCTTGGATGACTGATGAACTGAGTCAAGCTGAACTGGAAATGGAGTGAAGTGTCCTTTATTCGTGAACGTACTACGTAGGAGTACCACTGCCGATTATGATGATCCTTCGATCAACCTGGCAGAGGCCTAGACCCGGCCCACGTCCTCTGAGGGCCGTGCAATTGTTGCGATTGCAAAATATTGCATTCTATTTGATCGATCGGCCAAGGGATGAGTGCCATAAAAAAAATGTGCCAAAAAGTGTCATTTTTCCACAAAAAAAGATTATAGTTCATGAAAGTGAGTGCTTCGGATTCGGATTGATTGATAACCACAAAAAGGTACACAATGGAAAGTCGTTCTACATGAAGTTCACAGACAAAGGATATAGTTTTTAATAATTTTTTATGTTTGTCAAGCTTAAAGATACTTTTATAACTATCGTAAATAGAGACTAAAAGGATTTATTTGGGGAAAAGAGGTTATTATTTAGAGTAAAAATATGACTTCATCAAACATTTTTAGTCTTACATGTTTTCTTTTAAAACTATTACTATAGTAATTATTATAATTATTATATATAATTATCCCCACTACAGTTATTAAACAAAGAATAATATGCAAGAAAGATGTATGAGATGTTTAAGATCTATCTAAAAATTAAAATATACAAAACTATAATACTTTTATTTATATTTTCCCTGATGTAATCCAAATCAATTTCCAATCAGATCGTTCCCGTGCCCCTTATAACCACCAGATCCTTGCCAAAGTATGTGTCTGTGCGGATAACCGCAAAAACTACTATAAATTGACATCATAAATTTAAATTACTTCCACCCTTCTTCACCTAGGCGCTCCAAGCCCAATCCCAAACCCAATCCCAAACCCAAATCCAGCCTTGTGGGCTTGCTGGGCTCTGGCTGTTAGGGGGTTGGACGCGGGGTTGGTTGGTTGGTTGGTTGGTAAACCCAAATGCCAGGATGATGGTCGAACCCGCGGTGGAAACGCTATAGGGGCGGAGAGCGAAGGATGAGCGACAGACCAAAAGGGGCGAGGACGCAGCCATCAACACGATTATTTCGCATAAAATAAATTGATTCCAGCTAAGAGTCAAGCATGTCCTTTGATGCCACGGAATAGAAATAGACAAAACGCAAACAGCGCTTGAAAAATGTCGAAATTTGTCCACAATAAGTTCTTTATTGAGTCGCCATATACAATGGATTGCCTCATCCCCCGATCCCTTTCCCCGATCCTGTTCTCGTCTCCGCTATAAACCACGGCCCAGCCACTCGATGAACCAAAAACCAACAAAACAATGGGACAATAGAGCCCGGGACGGTAAAACTGTGGCACGTCTTCGCCTTGGACGGCACAGCTCGCCTTGAGGGGCTGTCCCGACGACACCTTTGGCTGACACCTTCCCTCGTCCTCGTCCTCCGTTCTTGTCCCATTCCCTGAATAGAAAGTGGAATATGAATAATGACAAGCGAGCCAATTTCGGGCAGTTGCGTCAAAAGGAGCGTCAACTCGGCTGCCGCTCCTCCATTGTGACCTTTTTGGGACCTTTGTGTGTGTGAGCTGGCTCGGCATCTGCGGCAACGTGGCATCTCCTCGTCCAAGGCGTCCTGCGGTCGCCAATGTGGCTAGCGGCTACCGGCTCCTGGCCCTATTCGCTCCTGCGGCAGACACTGGGCCGCCGCTCAAATTGAGCGTGCGCAATCGATTAGCCGACGCATCTTCGTCACCGCACTCGCATTTAGTTTATAAACTAATTCGAAGCTGGGTCGAGCCGTGAAGTCATTGAGATATTTCATTCATGCCGAGGACCATAAAGGATAAGGTGGAGTTGTTCGTGCATTATGGCTTTTGTCACTTCTAAACGCCCAGGATTAAGTAATTGATTAGCTGTGAAGGGCAGACGTAGTTAGCTTGCTTTTGTGGTGGCTTACTAGGTTATACTTGAAGAAAAATTGAGAAAAATGTCGTTTAATAATTTTTTTAGACATTTTAATAATTTAAGAATTCTCTAAAATTCTTGAAGTAAAGTTATTCTTCAGTTAAAGTTTCTTCTCAGCCTTTTTTCGCGTTTCATGTAATTACTTACTTCATCAGCTTAAAACTTTATAAATTTAAACAATCAGAAATTCCTTTTAAACTGAAGAGTAGTAATGCATAGGAACAGTGTCGGTAAAGATCCTTTTAGCCACCAAACCTGCAAAATGGAATGTCATTCAATGAATCGGCCTAAAATTAAATGGAACTTATTCCCTATAATACCTTAAACATAAAAAATATATCGAACAAAACATCGGAGGAGAGTAGGCTGATCCTTGCCACTGGCTCAGCCCCTGAAAACCGTGAATCAAAGTCATATTTCTGCGTTATCCTGTCAGTAGCAGCCGCTGCTCTTCCAGGAAAAGGCGACAGTTTCCCAAATTTCGCAGACAGGCTGTCTGAGAAGCCCTATGATATGCCGACTATTAATTGAGACACTTAACCTGTTACAATTGGGACTCAACTCGAGGCGACAGGCTGTCATATTTCTTGGCTCAGCTCAGCTCGAGAGTCTCTCACGAGAGCGCTCCCATTAATTAGCCGAATTGTCCATTTGTAAGGTGTCAACAGGTAAATTCGTCATTGTGATGGAGGAATGGAATGGATGGCGAGTCCTTCACGAGGTGTCTTTGTTTTTGCAAGGGGCTGGCAAGCAGGAC
The DNA here is from genome assembly GCA_014170255.2 of Drosophila triauraria. NCBI lineage: Eukaryota > Metazoa > Arthropoda > Insecta > Diptera > Drosophilidae > Drosophila > Drosophila triauraria. The sequence goes on from CM024337.1 coordinate 24,241,982, forward strand.
CGGCGGCTAGATCTGAGGCTGCGGCATGTAGCAATGTCACGTTGCACATCACAGATGCCGATCTGGTGTCGCCCCGCCACAATCAAAAGGATAATGTGGCAAAATCCAGACAATCGCTTCGTCCTCTCCGGCGGCGGCACTTCAAATGCGACGTTTGTTTGCTATTTGACCAAACCAATCAATGCACTTGACTCTGGCCGGCGAGGGAGGGCGCAAATAAATAATAATCAAACAAATATAGATCCCTAGCAATTTTTCAAGGCAATTCTATTGATTTTGGATCCTTAAATAGCTTACAATTGCGTTTCTAAGGATGCAGCTTATAAGAATCTCTTGTTTCCCGATCAGTTCCATCAGGCGAGTTGATTTAGGCAAATATTTCACCTGTCTGGATGTTTTTAGGGGAATAACTGACTTATAAATAAATGATAATTACTTAAAGGTGCCATATATTTGTAAAACAAAAATAAAAACAATTAAAAAATTACCCTACAACTTTAAAAACTAATGGAGGAGATTCCATCCCACGTTACTCGCAACCAGGTGACATTCAAAGCTCCTTCGGTTAGCCAAGTTAACCCTCGTTAACGCCTAAACTTAACCCAGTTACCCGATAAACTTCTAAAAGCCTACCATAGATGGCGTTGGCAAAGCAGCAGGCGCCAATGCCACCCACCACTCGCACTCGCTCGCACTCGCAGCCCAGCAGCTGTAGCGGCAGCAGCACTTGGCAGGCGTCGCACTTTCACATTTCCGGCCAAGGCGCGCGCTCGGCTGTGGTGGATTTCCGCCGATGGACGCACGAGGCCCCAATGGGGGGCTCCGTCCGTTCCGTGTTCCGTGTTCCATTGCGAAGTTTGTGTGCGGCAGACGCGACGACGCTGCATCAGTCCGCGCTCAGCCATCGTCGTCGGTGGAGAAGAACAGCTCAGCCCGGTCCCGGTCCGCGCTCGCTCCGACCAACACACCACACATACTCGCCCACACAAGAGACACCAGAGACACCAGTGACACCAGAGGCAGGAAAAGCAGCAAAAGCAGAGCCAGGCCGTAGATAAATTATCCGCTAAAGAGTTAACCCAAAGTGACACCGCGAACTGGAGACCTAGTGCAGCGCCCGTTTGGCCAGAAAGTGACGTGAAAAGTCTCTGCTCTCCGATTGCCTCACATGTGCGTGTCCAATGCAACCGTTTTCTTCTGTATCTGTTTTCCGCAAGAACCCAGCTACCGACAGTGATTAACGCAACCCGGGGACCCCCGAGTCCGGCCAGCTTCCAGAGGCGTAATTAGTGCGGATTGCCAAGTGAAAGGATAGCCAGCAGCAGCAGCAGGAGCCTAGCACCACCAGTGAAAATGGTAAAAAGTGATTATGAAATGGATGTGAAGGCAGGTGCCGTGGCAGGTGCAGGTGCAGGCCTAACCAGATGAGCCCCTGCTTATCCCCATCCTTTTGAGGCTGTGAAGCTGGCTAAATCGCAAGTCAATTGCCAGCACTAGTCGTCCCTCTGCTTGTCTTGTCGCTTTTCCAGGCCCCATTGTTTTGCGCCGCCGAAAGAAAACACGAGCGCGGCGGCGTATGATGTAAGCCGAGCCCAAGCCACCCAGGCAAAAAGTCCTCCCTCCTTCCTCTCATCTATTTAGTTAGCGCAGCCATTTATTTTTATAAGATGCAGCCTCATTGACGCCGTCATCGTGGCTTGCCACCACCGCGAACCCCTCCCTCTCACAGCCTTCGTCCTTCGGCCGTAGTCCTGGCCCTTGCCGCTCCAACAACTCGGCAGCATCATCAGCAACAACAACTGTAACTAACAGCAAAAGTCAAGCGAAAAACACTACACCACCAACCTTACCCAACAGCGCGTAAGAGTGCACTGAGAGAAAACTAGGGAATAGCCCTTACTTTATTAAAGTGGGTGAAACTAGACTTTGATTTTCCTTGGCTTATTGGTTCGTTCTTATCTAAAGAAGCTTTACTTCCTTGACACTTTAGAGCACAAGAAACTTATTATATACATTTTCTCCTGAAAAAATATTCCCCAACCCTTTAAGGCGGGTTAGAAAATGGTTCAAAAATAATATTTTTTCTTGACTTATAATATTTATTATGTTAAGAGTAGAAAGTTAAAAAAGATATCACATTTTAAGGCTTCCAACTAAATAAAAAAATACATTTTTATACATTGAAAGCTTTCTAAAGGAATATTTCATTTATTTATATTTATTCAGTCTTTAAATGCTTATCCCCGTCCTGAATTTGAATTGTTTCAATTTTAATTTTGACCTTTTCTCCCCTAAAAACCCCACTTACAGGATCTTCTTTCTCATAAAAAATGTTAGTAAAATATCCATATACCCATTTTCTTCGCATGTGAAAGCTGTGTGTGGGGAAAATAAACGGAGGGACGGCAGGGGGACTGTAACTGTAAATCGATATTGTGCGGCATGACCGAGTGGCCCACAAGGCGCCCGCTTCTTGGCGAAGGAGAGAGAGAGAGAGCGGTAGCGCCACCCCCCCGCTGTGTGGTGGCTTTGTTAGTCACTCAGTCAGCCAGACGCCGACGTGGCCACCACTCGCCCCTCCGCTCGCCAAACCGTCAAACGATGCTGTCCTCGTGTCCCAGCGCCGTTTGTATTTTGTGGTGAAAAACCCCACTTGCTCTCACCGCTCTCTCGCTGTCTCTCCGTCTCTCTGTCTCTCGATTGATTCAAATTTGCGCTGTTATCACACCAGCACCAGCACCAGAGGCAGGCACCAGTAACAACAATAATGGCAACAAAATTTGCCAATAACAAAGAAATGTGGCTCGAATTTATTCCAAAGACATTCTGTTGCTTGTGCGGCACCAAGGAGCCGCCGCCCGACGCTGTCCATGATGTCATATGGTAAATGTTTGCAAATCACAGAGACACAGATTCGACAATGGAAGGTTCCCATTCTAGTTCCTGCCTTGGCCTTCGGGGCCCAGCTCAGAATTGTTTACCCATCGCTTATCACTCGGGGTTTCTTGCTCTCAGATGCTCTAAGCCCTGGAATTGTCTCCTCTAAGTTCTGACCTCATAGATACCGCCAATGAGTGGCGATTTAGTCTGGTTTTGTTTCATCATCCGGAGCTATGTGGTACAACCAGGAGAAATTACAGGATTTTCTTATAAATAAGAAAGGGGTTTCCACTTGGGGCTTGTCTTGCTTCATACCAAAACCACACGAAATCATTTAAAAATACAAACCTTGCTTAATTCATGATTAACTTTAAATGTTACTTAAAAAACGATACAAGAATAATGCTAATACTCCATATACTCCCAGAAATGCACTCCATAATATTCTTAAAGCCCTTTCCGAAAGTTTTAAGTCAATTCGGTAAAAAGTTTCTATAGAAAAGTATTTTGTGAGTGCTCTACACACTTTTATAGTGATTTATTACTGAATAGAAAAGTATAAATACCGAGATATCAATGATATTGCTACAGACTTTGTAGGACAAAGAGTCAGAAAACTTCTCTGCTCTGCATTTAATATAAATTATAGTTTATAAATAAATATATTTAAATCGGAATAGGGAAATGTTCTTTCCTGTTTTAAATTTGCACATATAAACATATTAATTTAAAATATATAAGGCTGACTTAATCAAAAATGTAAGATTTGGCTTAGTGCTTCTCTCAGTGACAGAGACTAGCCAGACATTTGGCATTCTTGATTTCCTTGAGTGCATCAGCCCATAAAGTAACCGGATTAAATATCCATCTCCCAATATCAATCGAATATACATTTCGGGGTTGTAAGATTGACAAATCATTGTAAGCGAAGCATAAACAATTTCGATGCTGTAAATCTACCTTGGATATGGAATAGGTCAACTTTAAAGACTCGAAAACCTAAGTCAAAGTCTTTAATATAGCAAAATAATATAATACTCCCAATAAAAGTAAATCAGAAATATATTGAAACTAAGTTTAATTAATCTTTATTTAAATAATTATTTTTTGGGTACTTTACTTATATCACAAAACCTTAAATTCTCTTAACTTTGGTCTAAATATATGCATGTTTCCTCCACTTGATAAATATATGGAATCGTTCAAGCTGCCAACTGAACCCTAAGTAAATAGATGACTTTGTTTTTCTGGCTGGCTTTTACTGCACTTCGGTTGCAGTTCAATCCTGGTATCGGGTTTCCACTGTCAAGCAGACAAAGCCGGCCACCACAAAGCCAACCCACCCAATCCCATACAATAAGCTTGCATTTCTAAGCCAAGGCGGTTGTTTCCCTCAGGTCCATTCCCCCAGGCTCGTGCACAGAGAGAAATTCAATAAATTTAATTATAATTATTTCCCATTACTTTTCCCAGATTGTACGACGCCGATCCCGCCGCGCCCGTATGTGGAACATGGGGCTGCTATTCCTCATCTACTACTGCGTCAGCATCTACTCCGCCAAGGGCGACACAAAGGAGGCCTCGATGCCCCTGGACGTGGGCAGCCTGGCCGAGGATGCTGGTGATGCAGAGGCCAACGGAGAGGTGCCACCAGAGACTCCTGCCGAAGGCAACACCGAGAGTAGCAGCGTGCTGGACACCACACCATGGCCAGAGGTGAGTAGTCTCCTCCTCCATTGTCACTCCCTTATCTTAATCTTTTATTATTCCTTTGGCTAGGCTCAGGGCACCACGAAGGCCACTCCGGTTCATGGAGCCGTTCCCACCTGGCGACCCAGGCGTGAAAACTGCACTCCGCCGGCCATCGAGCAGTTCCCGCAGCCGCTGATGAACAAGTGGGCGCGGCGGCATGGCGGCCTCATCCTGCACATCCTGGTGGCCGTCTACACCTTCTTCGGCCTGGCCATCGTGTGCGACGAGTACTTCGTGGCCAGTCTGGACCGGCTTTGCGAGGGTGAGTTCTATATACATCTTTGTCTTTGGGGATTCCTAACAAACTTTGCATTTGCAGAGCTCAAGCTATCGCCGGATGTGGCGGGAGCCACGTTCATGGCCGCCGGAAGCTCGGCCCCGGAGCTGGCCACCGTGGTGATTGGCGTGTTCTTCGCCAAGGACGACATCGGCATCAGCGGAGTCATCGGCTCGGCCGTGTTTAACATCATGTTCGTGATCTCCGTCTGCGCCCTGTGCTCGGGCACCGTCTGCCAGCTGAACTGGTGGCCCCTGGTGCGGGACTGCTTCTTCTACTGTGTCTCCATTCTGGTCATGCTGATAATCATCTTTAACGACGTTATATCCTGCGTAAGTCTCCGGGTTACGGGTTCCGAAGTGCCACCGATCCTTATCGGATTCTTCTCCCTTCCAGTTCGAGTCAGTGGTGATGCTGCTCTGCTACGTGGGATACTGCGTGGCCCTTCACTTCAACACGGAGCTGGAGCGGTGGGCCCTGGGCCTGAACCTGCCCTTCAAGCTGCCCAGCAAGGAGGAACAGTCGGCCCTGGTGACCTACAAGAACGTGCCGGAGGGCTCCTACACCCAGGGCAGCGCTGGCCAGGCCCAGGGTCAGCAGCAGACGAGTTCGCTCTCAAAGGATCCCAGCGAGGGCCGGGCCGCGGAGCCGCAGAACGAGTACCAGAACTACAGCGACCCCAACGCCAGCTGGGACCCGAACGCCGTCTGGGGAGAGGAGAGCCAGCCGAAGCCGGTGGTCAGTGCTAGATTCAACCCGCCGCCGGTCGACGACTGGGGCGTCAGCCAGTTCGGTCTGGATCAGGGGCAGGAGAACATGGCCTACCATGCCGACCAGCCCGAGTCAGTGGTCACAGGAGAGGCGGCGGCAGCGACAGCCGCTGCCAAGAACGGTGATCAGGTGGCGGCCACAGCTGCAGCGGCACCCGGTGGTGTTGAGTACTACAAGTCGACGGAAAAGGGGCGAGAACCGCGCCCCGATCCCCTGATCCGACCCACGGAGGGCGGTCTGCCAGCACTGGTCGCCTGGTACGTGGTCCTTCCGATCCACTATCTGTGCAAGAAGACGATGCCCGACTGCCGGCTGAACCAGTACCGCAACTGGTATCCCTTCACCTTCCTGATCTCGATGGTGTGGATCTCGTTCTACTCGTACTTCATGGTCTGGATGATCACCGTGATCGGGTCCACGCTGGGCATCCCGGACACCGTGATGGGTCTGACGTTTGTGGCCGCTGGCGTGTCCGTCCCGGATGCCCTAAGCTCAATAGCCGTTATCAAAGAGGGCTACGGCGACATGGCCGTGTCGAACGCGATTGGCTCGAATGTCTTTGATATACTAGTGTGCTTAGGTCTTCCCTGGTTCATACAAACGGCCATCATAAAGCCCGGCTCGCACGTCAACGTAATATCCAAGGGTATGTACTCCTACTCCCCATACGTAGCTCCCGTAGCTGCCTGTGTGTCCACCTAACTAGCTTGTACTGCTCGTCGTGTGTCCAAAGTATGTGGTATGCCTGGCATGAGTGTCCTAGCCGTTCTCTTCTAGCTGCAACCCGGAATCAGCTCCCAGTCTAATCCCTGAGCTCTCTCTTTCTCTTCCGATCTCTGTCTTTTTCTCGGGGGGATTTCCCTTGCAGGACTGGCCTACTCCACGCTGTCGCTCTTCTCCACCGTGGTCTTCTTGATCCTGTCGACGCACCTGAACGGCTGGAAGCTGGACAAGCGACTGGGCATCATCCTGATGGTCTGGTACCTGTTCTTCATCACGCTGGCGTCGCTCTACGAATTGAACGTCTTTGGCTACATGAACCCACCCGAGTGTGCCAGTGAGTGTCCTTCTCTTACGATTCCCTTCGACCCTTGCTAACTGGCTTTCATTTCAGGCGAATTCTAAGCACCCCGACGATGACAGAAATGCACTTATGTTTTCACTACCAGCACCAAGTACCATATATACATAGAGATCAGGGATGCCCAAGCCCTGCGTATTTAGGGCTCCCTCAGCAACAGGACGGGGCATCCCTGTTATACATAGATAACATATAGAGTCGTTCATAGCCGCAGCTAAAAAGATAAACCGAAATCACTGCAACAACTCTTGCGATCGGAGGGAGGACGAGGAGTTTGAGTAACATTTACCAAACGTTAATTAGAGGACAAAAGTTGAATACTCAAAGCGCGTTTTACATGAATTTTTACATTGCACCAAGAGACAGAGGAGACGATAAACCAAAAAGATAAATTATATAAATGTACATGTATATTATATTTATTAATATGTATTTAACTGATATTTAGGCAATTAACAAACTATATATGTACAACCAGAGGAGGAGTATACATAAAGCATAAATAGCAACTGTAGATAGGGAGACAAAAATGTATGTTATTAAGCAACAACAGCAACAACAACAATAAATTAGCGAATGTTGCTAATGGTTTTAAGGAACAATTCGAGCAACCGAACAACGCAAGATGTCCCACACACACACACACACCAATTATTTAGTCGCATTTATGTATATACTTTTACATCACACTGCTTTCTTGACAAATCGTTTAATTATAGACCTTAGTTGTACGTATTATCCTGTAAAAAGCCAAGACACCACCAGGACACTCGCAGCTACCCGAGGAGACCAGCAGTGGCAGACCAGACAGATGTGGAACCAGAACAACGAATTTTGTTGAATTTAAGATCGGATATACTTTATTTTAGTTCTATTTAAGAAGGTACGGGCATACATCAAATGCGTATGTCCATTTTTGTTAGAAACTCATCTTAGGATGCAGCCGATGACTTACCGAAACGTCCTAGGTTTGGCAAAATGATAGAGATATGGCAGTGAGTACAAGGAAAAGTATACCTAATGGCAATTAATCGCGTCAATTTTGTATTGTAAATAATAACCAGAGCATGAAACGAATAGTAAACACTTAAAGTCAATTTGTTGTGCAATTTATGTGCATAATCGGAACTGTTCCCGTTCTAGTTTCTCTCTCCGGAATAAGTGTTTTATTTACAGGCTTCGTTACATTTATCTAGAGAATTTAAAGAGAGAATTTCAAGAATTACCAATCTGAATGTTAAAAAAAAAGAACAAAGAAAAAACCCCTTTCTGAGTTTACAACAATTATTTCCTTATAATCTAGCATAAAATATGTATCCAAAACCACGGGTACTCAATTAATCTGTCAATGTTTGAGCCCCTTAAAGAAAGAAAAATCATATAATGCTATTATATATGTTCGTTTAATCAAAACGAAGGGTGAACCGATTAAGGATCCCCTTAAAGTCTTCTAGTTGATGCTTTAAATTTTATGTTTGAGCAAGTTAATGCACACTACACTCACACACACGATCTCGTTAGCCGTTTGGGCCAGATATTATCACATTATGGCCATCCCAGCAACTCAATTCGGACCGATTCCAGCGGAGGAGACACTGAATCAGTATCAGATGTTAGCTGAAAGCAACGTATAAGACAAATATATACTATACACCTAATATATACATACATATAGCCAACAGATGCAAATCATACTTACGTAGTGAGCCATGCACTGCTATATGGACGCGCTCAAATCATAGTCAAATACTAACATACACATATTACACGATCAGGATCAAGGATAGTGCTTAAGCAAGTTGAAGGAGCCGAAACGAAACGAAACGAAAAGAAACCCATGTAACTGACTTCTATAATTTACCCAGCCAACTTCCTGAAACGAGTTAATCGCATACCTAACATAGACATAAAACATAAACGGAAACCAACGTTACACAATAAATCGTACGAACAATCGCCTGTTGAAGATCCCCACTTATAGTACCCATATAGCTGATACTTGAATACTAACTTAACATATACACCCAGGTACAGGCCGCAGCGGTGGCTCTACGAGGTTCTTCCCAAACTCTACTCTAGTCGATCCAGAAGGTTTTTGCAGGACAAACTGTCAATGTACAATGCACATACATGCTTCCGCAGGACATGCAGCTCCCTCAGTTGGATCACCCCGATACTCCATTGCTGTACAATAAGTAAACAAAACTATAGTCAAGGAGAACGCTAGGTGTTTTAATTAAAATTAAAAACTTCAATTAGCGTTTCAATTAGTCGTTTAATAAGCCGTTGAACCGTTACGATCGATACGTGTACATGGATATGGTCGGTGTTTGATTGAAATTATTTTAAATGTACACACACCCTTGAGAGATTCAAATCCAGTATATTTCGTGTTACTTTTAACTGTATCTAATGCAAAATTGCAATCTATAAGAGAAATATATACGAGTATGTGTAGAGGTACTTTATTTATTGATGAGGATCATGTTTACCTAAGCATAGAGGGGCAAGGAGGACACGAAACCAAACAAAATCAAACAAAACAAAACACTTATATATGAAGGAGGAGCAACTTTCCCTAAACAACATATGCAATGTACAATAATTGTTACATTTACTTACATACTATCTAAAACATGCTATACAATAAACGATACAATATATGTTTACATCTGACATTTGTGTTAATTACGACTATAATTGTTTGCAAAAACTATATTAAAACCTATCAAATTAAATCAAAAAGTGGACGAGTGTGTTTGGAATTTAAACTCGGAGCTGCAACATGGAGTAATGGGTGAGATCGAAGCTAACATAAAACAAAACTGTTGCTAATACACCAAACTGTTGATGTTATGTTTAGTCGAATAATGAATTCCGGAATGAATAAATGCATAAATATACACATAGAATTAGCCATTCATTTTTGTGTTAATTTTAGGGCTTAACCTTTAAAATCAATTTATTTAACTTATTTAATTAATTGTTCAAGTTAATTGGTAAAATTCTGTCACATCATTTTATTTCCCATTATAGAAAGTAATTATTTTATGCTTCGATGATCCATTTTTATAGAGTTTCTGGTATAATATTTTTGAAATGCATTAAAGGCGATAGATCAATTTTATTAATCTTTCTGAACTTTCATACAAAAAGGTTAGAGGCTTTGCAGATCTAAAAATAACTTCTATCTAGGTAAGTGAATACTAACGGTTACTTTTAACCCTTATAAGCCCCAAAAAGGCACCTACTGATGAAAATGGTTGCTTCATTCAAAACACTAGAGATTGATTTTCCAGTTAAATTGCGAATATAGGATAATATTTGACATCTAGGCCTTCCATCATCGATTGCTACATTTTCTAGGCTGAGTCCCAGCTGTATAAAGGACCCCTGAAGTTAAATACACTGATATTGCAAGAAGAGAATGGGTTAATGATTAATGATAAACGTATGCTATGCTTTCCCTGTCATGCTGAAAATTTGAAATTCTAAATTCGCTCGAAAGGGACAGCTTAAATCGAACAGAAGAAAAATGTAAACTCAAAATTCGCCGTTACAAGCAATAGGAATAGCCATAGCAATAACAGTAGCCAATATCTGTTTGTGTGTGTATGTACCTGGAACGGCGAAAGCTTGCTCACCTAGCAAGCCCAGCTGTTAAGCAGCGGCGCACGCATTAAAGCTCTCTCTCGCTCCCTATTTTCTCTCCGTATCGCCCTTTCCAGCTCTCTCAATGCCGGAGACGCACGCCCACCACGACTAGCAGCAGAACCCCCACATCATCACAGTGCCAGCCGAAAAATAACTAATACGCAGCCGTACAATTAGAAAGTTTTCGCCAGCCGTCTTTGATTTGACTGAGTGGTGGAATTGGTAGAGTACTAGACTGAAGTGCTGGCCGGGGATCGAGTCCCTAGTCGAGTCGTGACATTTGTGAGTATTCCTAATTTAAATTATATAATTATAACATGCAAATTAAACTCAACATATTAAATTTATATACACACAGCTTAACTTTAGATATTACATTTAGCATATTAAATTACATATGATATTTAAAATTAAGTTGAGTGTGTTCTTGAAAACGAGAAGACTTCTTCATAAATCAAGAATGTTCATTCTCAAAAAACCGTTATCATTATTTTATATTTTATTTTTATTTATATTATTTTTCTCGTTTCGGGTATTTTTGTTTTTTTTTTTTGTTCTTGGTCTGCTTTTGAGCAGGAAAATTCCAATAACGAGAACTTTGAAAATGGTTTTTTCCCTCAGTGTATTCGTATTCGTTTTCTGCGAGCAAAACGAGAAGGGGAAAGCTTTCTGGAGCAGCAATTGCTGCCGGCGCGGCGGCAGCTGGTCGGTCGTGGGTTTGCTCCGGTGTCTTCCGTTCCCGTTCAGTCGTTGATTCACTGCCAAAGTGGTAGAAGTCCGTGTCCGTGAGTAGAGAGCAGCGTGTGCTTTTGTGTGTAAGTTTGCCGTCGTCTGGAATCGTCAAGTTCAGCCCCACACTAGCACACAACCATCCAGCGGAGAGCGCGGGTGTGTGTGTGTGTGCGGGCAGCTACCTGTTCATCGCCCTGCGATAAGAGCCTATGGATTTGTCCAATATATTCCATCATAATCGCAGAGAAATTATATAACTTCCGAACATTTCGAGCACATAATCGAACAAAGGCACTGACATTCTGACAACTGGCCATCAACCTTCGAAATCCGCAGTGTCTACATAGCGTATATACGGGACCAGCGTATATATACATTTAGCCGTGTATATGCGCAAAGAAGCGTTCTCGCCACAAACTTGTTTACCCGCGATAAGGCGACTCAGTTGGGTCACAAGCATCGGCGGCGCTGATAAGAGCAGCAGCTTCCAGTGCCGGATTTGGGGGGTTTGAGAGCAAGAGTCCCCACTGGAAACATCTCAGCTGATCAGGCCCTTTCCCGGTTTTCACTTTCGCCCAGATTTAGGGAAAGTGGTTTCCCAAAAGCAAGGTCTTTTAATGAGTGGATTGGAAAAGGGAACTCTTGCTATTCATAATTTTGTTCAGAGTTTGTGAACCTTTAAACCTATTTTAAACGCATCAACGGATGACTTTATTACTTAATATCATTACTTAATATTTAACAAATTCTTTAACCTCTTCAAGATATTTTCCCGTCAACTTCTATCGGGCCTTCTTATCTAACTTTTGAACGATAAACTTTTGATAAAACAATATCTGGATTGCAGTAGAAATATGTATATGGAAGCTCTAGAATATTTCAGAACAGAAATAAATTCTTCTTACAAAAAACCACTTGGAATCTTTTTAAATAAAAATCCTTTAAAAATGCTTAAAAAAAAAAACACAAAACCCTAAGTGTCCGGTAAACAAAAACCACAATTTAAAAAAGGCAACAATAATATTAATAGCAAGACTGTTAAATCTTACTAAATCAAATTCACATTAGAGTTTTTTATCTTGACGTTTGTAATAATTTGTGATTAGTATTTAGGATTGCTGCTATTAATATTTATATTTGTATTTTGTATAAAAAGTATATTTTTATAGCTACAAGTTTGGGGTTTGTAGAATCTTAGTGATAGTGCGGAGTGCTCAAGGTTAACTATAAATAAACAAAAATGTAAGATCCCCCGTAGGCTGTACCTGCGACCCGCCTATGTCCAAATTGCTCGTTGCCATGGAACCGAATTAGTTTCGGCGATAGATTTCCTGGACCGCACTCAATTTAATTAAGGCAGAGACCTTCGACTTTAATAGATTCCCCCCTCGATTCTACACCGATAAGATACGTTGCTCGCGGGTCGCCAAAAAAAATATAACACCACTATCTTTGCAGGCAGAGCAGATTCGTCGACGGCCCGACCATGAGTCCCCTTCCCCGAGTCAACATCGACGAGCCCAAGTATGACCAGAGCACATACGTTGGTCGAGCCAAGCACTTCTTCCTGGTCACCAATCCGCTCAACGTGCTGGCATCCAGCGCTAAGCTGGAGGAGGCCCGCCAGATTGTGCTGAAGTACCGTGCCGGCAAGGATGTGCCCGAGTGCCAGACCATTGACGATGTGTGGCGCGCCAAGTACCTGTACGACTCTGCCTTCCACCCGGAGACGGGCGAGAAGCAGATTGTTTTCGGGCGCATGTCCGCCCAGATGCCCATGAACACGATCATCACCGGCGGTGAGTGTGATGTGCCCCTCAATTGGGTCATATATCTGAGCGTTTGCTTCCGCACAATGTGTGACCCGCGACATAATTCGGGCACAATAACAATAACAATGCTAATGATTTCCATTTCCATTCGCAGGCATGATGGCCTTCTACAAGAGCACCGGCGCCGTTGTCTTCTGGCAGTGGTTTAATCAAACGTACAACGCCGTTGTCAACTACACAAACCGTTCCGGCACGACGCCTATCAGCCAGAAGTAGGTACCGATCCAAGGCTAGCGCTCTACGCCCCACTAATCCATCATCCATCCATCCAGGCAACTGGCGACCTCTTACTGCCTGGCCACCGGCGGAGCACTGGCCACGGCGCTGTCGCTAAACAGGGCGGTGAGGAACATGAATCCGCTCGTGGGCCGCCTGGTGCCGCTTGTCGCTGTGGCGGCCGCCAATTGCATCAACATCCCCTGCATGCGGATGCAGTAAGTAACCCACAACGTCTCTTTTAAGGGTGTTTTGTGATCCAACTAATTTTTTCTTTCAGGGAACTGCGGAACGGAGTGGTACTGCTGGACGAGAAAAACAACGAGATGGGCGTCTCCAGAAAGGCGGCTGCCGTGGGCATCTCGGCCGTCATTCTGAGTCGGATCGCCATGGCCATTCCCGGAATGAGTAAGGCTTCCGCGAAAGTAGAGACTGGATACCATAACGATTACCTATACCTCTCCTTGCAGCTCTGACCCCGGTGCTGATGAACAACCTCGAGAAGCGGGGCTTCCTGGCCAAGTACCCGCGCGCCAACGCCCCCATCCAGACGCTCTTCTGCGGCTTCGTGCTGATCTTCGCCACGCCACTCGGCTGCGCCTTCTTCAAGCAGCGGGCGGGCATTAAGGTGGACAGTTTGGAGTCGGATGTGGCCGAAAGCATCAAGAAGAAGCGTCCCGACCTGGACACCGTGTGGTTCAACAAGGGCCTCTGAGTCCCACGAGCAATCCTCGAGCTTACAAAGACAATATCGTTTGGCCTGGCCTATTTATTTACTACACCCGCATTTATTAGCACGTTTTGCCAGCTGAGTTACGTTTGAAAATACTCACGGGACTACTTCTCTTCACCCACGCACATTCGTACATAGGCGTGGAGCGATAGACCCGCGGCTGAACTGCAAGCGGACTCGCACCATTTCAATATATGGATTTGAAAGAAGGAAGGAAACCGAACAAATAAATTTCTGTTAAATTGGATTTAGCGGGAGTTTTAAATTCTTATTTGAGTGAGCGCCACGTTAACGATAACGATACTATAATAAGCAAAGCTCCCATATTTTCCTAACGACAAAAGATTACGTTTTTGACCACTTTACGTTATTTAATTACGTCTTTGCTCGACGAAGTTCCTAACCTTTCTCATCTAGGTTCTCCACCTATCTGTGACAATTTATCAGTGTTGCCCATGATACAATTATATAAGGTCGTCTTCTCAAGAGAGCTAAGGATGTTATTTTTGATAATGCGTTCCTTGTCTAGCATGTCCCTCTGAGATAGAGAGAGCTAAAAATGTATTGCCCCGTAAAAGCTGATGAGAAAACCTTACATACATACATATAAGTATCATGAGCTGAGTTCTTAAAAGTGTGCCTCTGGAGTATTGGCGCACTTACCGCCTGTGTTGCACTTTAATTCACAACGGGTTCTAGATGTCAGCAAGTGACAGGCACACTGAATACTCACGAGGGGCACATCTTTCTTCTTCCTCCTATATATTATTATAATATTTGACAATGCTTTTAAACATGCCTCTGTGAGAGCGAAGCGGGATATCTGGTAATGATGATAATAACTATATTAAAAAGTATGCTAGTGTGTTAAATAGTTTATACAAATCTAGTTTGGAAAAAGTCTGATTTGACGGGAAAAAAGCTAAATTGGCAACACTGGAGCTTGTAATCGTTTATGGAGGTTTTTAATCGTTATCGTTATCGGCTCGTCACCCTGGCTTATTCTCGGCTTGGGCTTGTTTTTTTTTAAATTAAACTATAATTTAAGGAAGTTCGTTAAATTTATTTATTGCAATTGGTTAGTAAAAGCATCGCGAAATACAGTTCTGCCAGTTGTAGCACATCGACGCGGGTGATTTAAAGCCTGTGTTTTTGTGGAGCACCAATTAAGGTGTGGTTTTTTTGGGCACTTGACTAAGTGAGAACTTAATTAGGAAGGAGCGGTGCCGTCACATAGAGACACTAGTCGATTTGACTTAATAGTGAAGTGCAGCTTGCAATAAACTAAAAGCATTATTATTTAAAATTATCTGGAAAAAGATGACTTATTGGAGCGACTTCATCAGCGCTTACGACCACGCCTAAACACACGCACGCACACCAGCGCGCAGACACGTAATGGATGACACTAACACCTAGCCAGCGATCTTCGGATTTGTTTACTAACCCATTGTTTATGCCATTAGTTTGGGTTAAATAAACAAGAATATTAACTGATTCCTGCTCTGCTTGCAGATCCAGCCGCGTCGCGAGCACAATGTGCCTTTAGTCTGCTGCGAGAAGCCATCTGGAGCAGTTCCCACCCCACTCGGAATCGGAATCGAGCCAGCGTCAGCATGTCACCCACTAGTGGATTAGCAGTGCTAGCGCTCTGTTTATTTGGTCTGGCAACGGCCCAGTTGCCCGGAGACCTGCCGCCAGGCCAATTGGACGGACAACTGGGGCAGCAGCAAGGCCAGCAGCAGCCGCAGCAGAACTACCAGCCCAGCTACAACAAAGACTACTCGCCGCGATACAATCCGCTATACACTGGCCAGCAGCCGGGCCAGGACACCACCCAGTATGACAATCCCCTGCTGGACGGTCAGAACCCCAACACCTACAATGGCTACTACGACGGCAACCGGCAACTAGGCGGCGGCGGAGTGGGAGGCCTCAACGGCGTTGGAGTGGGAGGCTACAACGGCGGCGGCGGCAATGTGGGCGGACCCGGGAACAACCTGGGCGGCGGTATTGGCGGCCTGGGGCCCCAGTACGATCCCTTCAACCGGAACAGCATCGGCGGTACGGCGGGAGTCAATTACCGCGACATGTACAGCGACGAGGAAAACTTCTGCCCGGAACACTGGGTCTCCTTCAGGCAGAGCTGCTATCGCTTCATCCGCTCGCCCAAGCGCAACTGGGCGGAGGCCAAGAAGATCTGCAAGGCGTACAACGCCGATCTACTGAATGTGGACAACGTGGAGAAGCATGCCTTCATCCTCAAGAATCTCATACTGCAGAACCATCGGCAGAATCGATTCTTCATCTCGGCTAGACAGACGGGACCGCAAAACTGGGTCAACGATGACAATACCCAGCTGGTGCAGATCGAGGACTCGTTCTCCATGGACGAGAACGTGCCGTTGGAAAACGAAGATCTCCACGACAACCGGTTCCTGGTGCAGAATGATTTAAACAACAGGAACTACAACAATCCGAATCAGTTTTACAACGCGCTGCCCGGCACGGTGAATCAGCGCAATCAAAACAACTTGCGGGGCTTTATAGGTAAGAAAATCGAACTAACTTATTATACATTTATTTCAATTGTGTCTTGTTGCCTTCCCTAGGTCCCAACCAGCCGTACGGAGACAATGGCTACATCCGTGACCGCGTGGTCTACGCTTACTCCAAGAAGCGGGATCGCTGGATGTTCATGCCGGCTTACGAGATCGAACTAAACCTCTTCATCTGCGAATCGAAGGTTCTCTACACCCCGGACAACGTCAACATAAAGCTGGACGACAAGCGGCCCTACCACTATGGTCTGGACATTCGCGACATGGAGCGCATTCCACGGGGTCCCTACTTCGTCAAGCAGCCGAACGACACGACCTTCGATGTGAACAAGAATCGGTTGATCAACGATGTGTCCTTGAGCTGCTTGGCCGGCGGCTTCCCCACGCCCTCGTACATGTGGTACCGCGAGGTCTATGTCAACGACACACTCGAGTTTCAGAAGATTGATCCGCTGGCGGAGGATCGATACACCATATCGGGCGGCAACCTGATCATCTACGAGCCGAAGCAGGCTCTCGACCAGGGCGCCTACCACTGCGTGGCGGAGAACAAGTTCGGCCGTGTGCGGTCCGAGAGTGCGCACCTCAACTTTGGCTTCATAATGGAGTTCAACCTGAAACGATCCTCGGAGACGAGTGAGATGAACTGGGGCAAATCGATATTCTGCGACCCGCCGCAGCATTATCCCGACGTTCGCTACTACTGGGCCCGCGACTACTTCCCCAACTTCGTGGAGGAAGACCAGCGTGTGTTCGTCTCCCGGGACGGCGCCCTCTACTTCTCCTTCATCGAAACGGTGGACAGGGCCAACTACTCGTGTACCGTGCAGACCTTGGTGTCGGACACCGGTCGCAATGGGCCCTTCTTTGCGCTGCGTGTGACGCCGAACAGCAACTACCAGGCGCTGATATTCGCCAATACCTTCCCCAAGGTTTTCCCGGAGGCGCCGGTGGCTGGCGACGAGATCCGCCTGGAGTGCATGGCCTTCGGCTATCCCATTCCGGCGTACAACTGGACGCGCCAGAACCAGCCGCTGCAGCGCAACGCCTACACCATCAACTACGGCCGCGTTCTGATCATCCAGAATGCGACGACGAACGACAACGGCGAGTACACCTGCACGATCACCAATCCGCGCAAGACGCTGACCAAGAGCATCTACATCAACATCCAGATGCGTCCCGAGTTCACCATTCCGCTCAAGGACATGATCAAGGATTACAACAGCGACGTGACCTTTATATGTGAGGCCTTTGCGATTCCCGATGCCAACTACACGTGGTACAAGAATGCCGAACTGCTGGACCCGCTGACCATCAATCGTGACCGCTACATCATCCAGGACAATGTGCTGACCATCAAATTTTTGGAGAAGGACAAGGACGAGGGAATGTACCAGTGCGGAGCCAAAAATCAGCTGAAAACGTCATTCTCTTCGGCCCAGCTCCGAGTGCTCTCCATGAAGCCATCCTTCAAGAAGCATCCGCTCGAGGCCGAGGTCTATGCTGTCTACAATGGCAACACCACCATCGTCTGCGACCCCGAAGCCGCTCCACGCCCTAAGTTCCAATGGAAGAAGGACGGCCAGGTCTTGGGCTCGGGTGGCCATCGGCGTATCCTGCCCAGCGGCACCCTGACTATTGCACCTACGTCGCGGGACGACGAGGGCGTCTACACGTGCATAGCATCAAACCAGGCCGGCACGGATGAGTCCCATGCTCGCGTTATTGTTCTACGTACGAATTTATTCGTTCATTTAATTATTCCTCGCTTAATTCGCATATTTAACTTTTTGCAGAGGAGATCCGCTTTATGCAAACCCCACCGCAACGCATTGTGACCAAGGAACACGACCTGATCTACCTGCATTGCGAGGCTGCCTACGACCCGTTGCTGGACATCGCCTACGTGTGGAAGCAGAACGGCGAGGTCCTGAAGAACAACCATGACGGCACTGGACGCATTGTGAGTACACTTTAAACCTTAAGCGCTACCAAAGTTGGTATAAAACCCCACGTTTTCCGTTTTAGATTGTGGACTGGAACAGCTTGACGGTGCACAACACCACCATGCGGGACGCCGGCGACTACGAGTGCGTCGTCAAGTCGGCTGTCAACGAGATCACCAGCAAGACGTCTGTGGTCATCGAGGGAGCACCCGGGGCCCCAGGCGGCGTGCAGGTCATTCAGATCAGCAAGACGAAGGCGATCATCGAGTGGGTGGACGGAGCGAACAATGGCCGCGCTATCCGCTACTACAATATCCTGGGACGCACCAACTGGAACCGCACCTGGGTTAATGTATCAACGCATGTGCAGGCGCGCGAGGTAGATCGCTACACGTCGCGCCAGCAAGCCGAGGTGATCAACCTGACGCCCTGGTCGGCCTACGAGTTCAGTGTGACGGCCGTTAACGACCTGGGTATCGGCACCCCGTCCGCTCCATCGCCCATATACAGCACCTACGAGGACAAGCCGTACATCGCCCCACGGAACGTGGGTGGCGGCGGCGGCAAGATCGGCGATTTGACAATCACCTGGGACCCGTTGCTGCCGCAAGAGCAGCACAGCCACGGCATACGCTACAAGGTGTTCTGGAAGCTCAAGGGAGCCCTGGAGTGGGCTTCGGACGAGATTAAGAAGCAGCATCTGGGCATAGCTGTGGTCAATATTCCACTCAACAACTATTACACGGAGTACGAGGTCAAGGTGCAGGCCATCAACAACATCGGCAAGGGACCGGAGAGCCCCGTCGCTGTCATCCACTCCGCCGAGGACATGCCACAGGTGGCGCCGCAGAAGCCCTTCGCGCTCGCCTTCAACTCCACCTGCTTCAACGTCACCTGGCAACCGATTGACATGTCCCGCGAGAACATACGCGGCAAGCTCATTGGCCACAGGGTAAGGAAACGATCACATCCATTGCAATTCGTTGTCTTTAACTGTTTCGCTTTAGTTGAAGTACTGGAAGACCACGCACCAGGAGGAGGACTCCGTGTACTACCTGTCGCGTACCACGAGAAACTGGGCGCTGATCGTCGGTCTGCAGCCGGACACCTACTACTTTGTGAAGGTCATGGCGTACAACGCTGCGGGAGAAGGCCCTGAAAGCGAACGCTTTGAAGGTTGGTTTGGGATCGCATATTAATGAAATTAATGGTTACTACATTAATTGCTACTTCTCAGAGCGCACATACCGCAAGGCCCCGCAGAAACCGCCGTCTTCCGTTCACGTGTATGGCATAAACCCGTCTACGGTGCGGGTTGTGTGGCGATACGTTTCCCCCTCGCAGGACGAGGAACCCATCGAGGGCTACAAGGTAAGCTCGTTGGCATTTCTGTTGGGAAATTGACCATTAACGTCTTACTGTCACGTTTAGGTTCGCATTTGGGAGACGGACCAGAACATGATCACAGCCAACAACACCATCGTGCCAATCGGACAAAAGCTGGAGTCCTACATCAATACTCTCACGCCCGGCAAGAGCTACAACATGCGAGTGCTCGCCTACAGCAACGGCGGCGACGGCCGGATGTCCAGTCCCACGCTACGCTTCCAAATGGGCAAGACGACGCGCAATGCGGCGAATACGCGCCACGGTCACAACATCAACACGGCGCTCATCTTAAGTACACTGCTACTCATCACCACCTTTTTCTATACAAGCCACTGAACGCAGCACAAATCGAGATGCGTAAGCTTAGGCAGTAAGGAACACGAACACCCGTCCAGGAGTATAAGAAGCGCACAGCCTCGAAACTTATACAGAAACCCAAGAGTCTCGTTAAGAATCTAAACAAGCAGGTCAAGAAGCATTCCGTAATTACTTTGAAACCGAAAGTAAACAATTCAATTGACTTAGGATTATTAATGCACACAAGAAATGATAGTTTTTACATCATATGACATACATATTTACAAAAGTTAAAGAAAGTGACCTTATATTAGCGTAAGTAGCCCCAGCGGGAAAATCGAAAACATTAAATACATATTTTTTGAACATATTTTCGGAATCAACTAAGAAGAAACTCTATTAGAGTAAGATTATATCAGGTTTCAGATATGTATTATGTAATATTCTTATTTGTATTCGTCCTTTTTGTAAACTTCTATGTCCTGTAAATGCCATTCCGTCCATTTCACAGAATTTCTGAAACGAATAAATTTATATCTTTCCAAGTATTTAAATTTTAAGTCTTATTGTTGCGACCTTTACAAATCCAAGTTCAAATCTGCATATAAATTTAATATCCTGGGGATTTCAATGCCCGAAGTAGGATCATATCATAAAGCAATTATTCAAAACCATTTTTTTTAATTGAAAATCGATCTTAAGGAAGATAAGCTTTTCTTCAAAAACTCAGTGCAAAACTAGAGCTATCGATCACAGATTCTATTACATTAGATTGGTTTAAATAATTGGAAAACTAAAAAACTATATTTGTCGATCAATTTATCGGTATCTTTGGCGATATTTGATATATCACGGTACATTTAGTGGGGCATTAACATTCTAAATTTCGTATTTGGTATTTTTCGGTATTTTCGGCTCTGCCCCTTGAGGCTTTTTTGGCGCTCTAGCCATGGCCACACTGGAGCGAAGCTTACAAAAGCAAAAAAGTAAAGTATATGGTTTAACATGGTTTTATAACGCACATCCAGCTGTAAACGAGAATTAGCGACGCGCCCAAGGCACACACGCCCACTCGCAAAAAGAACTGGCAGGGAGGCTAGAACCATGGCCAAGGCGAACGGCTGGAATGGATGCGGAATGGGCGTGCACGGCAACGGGAGCAGCGTCTCCATAGGCTCCGCCTCGAAGTACTCGCGCAGCACGGAACTGCGACGCGTCGAGGACAACGACATCTACCGGCTGGCAAAGATCCTGGACGAGAACGCTTGCTGGCGCAAGCTCATGTCGATCATACCCAAAGGCCTGGACGTGCAGGCTTGCAGCGCTGCCGGCGGCCTCAACTTCCCGGCGGCGGTAAGAAACGGATTCAAGTACACAGCGCAGGACATGTGCCAGATTGACGAGGCCGCGAACCGGCTGCCGCCCGACCAGAGCAAGTCCCAGATGATGATTGACGAGTGGAAGACCTCGGGCAAGCTGCACGAACGGCCCACGGTTGGCGTGTTGCTTCAGCTGCTGGTGCAGGCCGAGCTCTTCAGTGCGGCCGACTTTGTGGCGCTGGACTTTCTGAGCGGTGAGTCATTTCTAATTATTGGTCTTATACCCATTATTTATTGTGGTATTTCCCCAGAACCGACGCCCGATCGCCCTGCAGACGGCCCTGCAGCTCCCATTAGCCTCGATCTGTCCGAACTGCTGGAGGAAGACATGGACGTGGACAACGAGGGACCGGGTTACCAGCAACCAAACACTGCCACCTCGAATGCGGCTGCCCAGGGCAGTGTGGGGCTGAATCTGGACAATTTCGACAAGCACATGGTTTCGCGGGACAAGAGCGTGCCGCAACCTTCCGAGAATGTTCCGCCCATAGCCCCGCCTCGCGCATCTCGCCTGCTAAGAGACAGTGCAAGGGACAGCTCAAGGAATGCGGCCAGCACAGGGACCGCAACCTCGTCGACGACCGTCCCCAACATCCCCAATCTGACAATTCTCAATCCCAGCGAACAAATCGAGGAGCAGCGTCAGCAACCGCCTCCGCAGAACATACCCAACCTGTCCATACTCATCGACAGCTCCGCGGATTCAGCGTCAACGGCGTCGACTTCGCTGGGAAATCCAAGCAACCGAGCAAGCTCTACGGAGCCGCCAAACATACCCCGCATCACGCTGCTGATTGATAACTCCGCCGAGATAAGCCCACCCGCCCCAGATGCTGCGGGGAAAACAGCCGCGACGACAGCCAGCCCAGTGGCGAGCTCGAACAATTTGCCAATGATAAGCGCTCTAAATCTGAATACTGACAACGGCGAGACCTCACACCCGGATAGCAGCAGCTCGAGCAGCTTGAGTAACGATGAGGACGACGATGACGAGGTTGATGGGGAGGAGGGCGACTTTGCGGACGTATCCCTGCCAAATATGAGTAACTCGGAGCAACCAAACTCCAACAATGACTCCAGCCTGACAACGGTCACTGGCACTAGCGGTGATAACAGCTTCGAGCTGACCAACGACTCCAGCTCGGCCTCAAACGACGATTACGCCAGCAACATTCCAAATTTGAGCGAGCTGCAGCACTAGGGAAAGTGACGACGGGCCGTCCATGGAGCAGATTTCCACAAGCCAGACATTCCATTTCGTTAACCATATTAGCCTAAGTTACGTTTTTACTACCTGCGTGTATTTATATGTTTGTAAATGCGGACCTAGTTATATATTATTCATACTCTGTAAGGTCCAAGTAGAATCTAAGATTCAGGGCAAGCTTTCGACATACTATTCCGTTTCGTTGTCCATATCACACGGCTACTGACACAAAGTCCATGACAAGTGGCGGCAATATCAAATATTTCCGTTTCGAGGAGGCCATACGTATGTAACCAAATAACCGATTGTAACAAATTTTGTATCTTTTACAAAGTACGCATTGTTTTTCAAGTATAAATATACTACAAGAGAAAATGGATTTCATTGACGCAGTTTCTTATGCGCTGAACGTTTTGGCATACTTCGTTCCAATCCTGCCGATCGTGGCTGCAGTCAAACTCAAGCGATCTCTTCGAGAAATTAATGAGATGGAGTCGGATCCCGAGGTCATGTCCATGGAGCAGTTGGAGGAGCTGGAGCGAAAATTTTTGAACAAGGACGTTGTATCCAAGAAAAAACAATAGTTGCAAGAATCAAGAATTTAAGCATGGTTTAACGAATATTTTCGTAATTTAAAATTAATAATTAAAAATTCAGATCTTTCGGGGCAATTTGTCATATTTAGCACCCGTTAAATAAAAATACCAAAGATATACCAACGTCCCTGTAAAAATCAGTTATCGATAGCTTAACTTGGTTATCGATATCTCCTACCACATCTGGCAGCCCCGAAACGACACATCAACAACAACAACGAGAATAACAACAGCGAATATAGAGTATTTGTCGTCGTAGTTAACCCAGATTTATAGTAAACCTCGCCAGCTTGTGCTCCAAAAACAATCAAAATTATCCAAAACATGGACGAGTCGGAACTGCTCTTCAATCTGTTCTATTTCCTACTGTGCATGGTCATAATTTACCCCCCGGAGGAGTTCCAGCGCCTGGGCTTCACCATCGAGCAGTTATTCGCCCGCTTCCTGGGCGAAGAGTACTTGGACTTTGTGGGCTACCACCTGCGCCGCACATCGCTCAATCTGTTCGTCCACTCTTGCCTGCCGTTCTCCTACTTCCTGATCCACAGGCTCAAGTTCTCCGTGTTTGCTACGCAGGAGCCCCTCGAAGATTCCGACCTGGATCCAGATTTCCCGATGCCGCAGGAGGCTGTGGCCTTCAAGACGCTCACTTGGAAGACCGCCCAGCGGTTTAGCGTGCTGGCCGTGATGGCTGTGCCCGCGCTCATCTTTAACTGGCACCAGCAGAACTGGCGCCGGCATCCAATAAGCAAGGCGCTCGCCAAGTACTCGAACTCTAACTCGCCCGGTAGCTACAGTGCCGTGGCCAGCGACATTGGCAACGAGTTCCGCCGGCCAGAGATCTACAAGAAGAAACTGAACTCCATCAGCACGGTGATTGCGACGGAGAACTGGATTATCAAGACCACAATGTACAATGTCCACTTTGCGCACCAGAGCAACACGGCGCTCAGCGTGGCCAAGGTCAGTTAATAGTGATTCATGGTAGTTGAGAAACCTCACTCAATTTAGCTCTTTCCGCAGGCGGAGACATACAACATATCGCATCACGACCAGAACGACACGCTGCAGATGATCAGCATTATCGTGCGCCCGATGAGGCAGGGCGTGGCAGACTTTCACATACGAATCAACGCCTTAGAGTTCAGGAACCTGGAGGATCGTGTGAGACGGCCCATCGCCATTCCCTCGAACATTCAGTTTCACCGCAACGTCATCGACCGCTTCGTGGACGTGTTCAAGGCGCAAGTCGCCCTCAATCCCATCTTCCAGGCGGAGGTCACCACGGAAAAGTGCTTCGCCTGCATGCTGAATGAGCCAAACACAAAGATCCACAAGCAGTGCGCCGACCTGGACCGCAACGGTGCTCCGCTCGCAGAAGGGGCGTGCTGCTCCAACTGCTACTGCCGGCCCATGTGGTGCGTGGAGTGCCTGGCGCGGTGGTTTGCCGCCCGCCAAACCGACGTGGATCGCGAAGTGTGGCTGGAGCAGAAGTGCACCTGCCCTATGTGCCGGGCCAAGTTCTGTGTGCTAGACGTTAGCTATATCAGAGCCGCCGACCAGGCGGCATCAAATCAGCAGCGCGGAGCCGACGAGGACAATGCCTCGTGATTTACGACTGTGTTAAAGTAACAATTAAAAAGCGACTCTTAAATCGAACCTCGTTCTTTATTGGTCAGATTAAAGTGTGTAATCACTTCGACTAATGTAAGACGTACAATTACGTAGCTGTAAACTTAAGAGTATGCATATAATTTAGTGCAATTATCACGTTTTAATACTTTATAATCTAACATAAGCAAGCTAGCATGCAGGAGATAATAACAATTAGTTTTACTT
Source organism: Drosophila triauraria (assembly GCA_014170255.2). Lineage (NCBI taxonomy): Eukaryota > Metazoa > Arthropoda > Insecta > Diptera > Drosophilidae > Drosophila > Drosophila triauraria. The sequence continues at coordinate 24,267,127 of CM024337.1, forward strand.
AAGTACAATCGATCTAAGCCTGGAGAGAGAAAGTGATCGAGTGCGAACTATGCCTTACTACAATTTAAAACCGCGACTACAGCTGTTAATACTCGTCTTCCCTGCGCTGTAGATCCCACAACTAGTGCAATAAGCCCTCTGTCTTGGCCCCTTCTAACCGCTTTCTCTCCCCATCTTGTCCTCTCTCAATCTGATTTAACTGATTAAATAAAGCGCCATGCTAAGTTATATGTGCATGAGATATACTTATAAGGAATACACGTAGTGAATATAGCCAACTACTCGACCAGGCCTCACTGGCTATCTATAAATTCGTCTCGTAAAAACTTTTATAGCTCTCCGTCGGCTTGTCGCGCTGATTTCGCGCCGGGTTGGCTCCTGTCATCGCCGGAGATCCTGTGTTGGTGCTGGACGAAGTGCGCGTTGAGACCTGAAACAAAGAGATTTAATCGGAGTTAATGGAGTTCTAGCAGGATGAAGAGAAGTACTGCACTAAATTCGCGGAGATTACGCTTATCAGCAATCACAGGGGCTCACAACTAATCATCGGAAGACATGTTCCAAAGTCATTTTTATGATTTAGCACCTGATTTTAATCAAGAACCCGGCGCATTTATTCGGAAAGCTATTTTGACATCGTGCACAGCCACTTATGGGTCTATATACAATTCACATATAGACCGATATTCCCCCAAGTCGTACATTTATTGTGTGTGTGCCAGACTCGTCTTGACGTTGAAGAAGGTTCTCTGTTGTTTTATTCAGGTTTTGGTTTCTTCGTTACTCTAGTACATATATTGATAAGACTGTTCGTATTTCGATGTCTGATAATAATTGCCGAAGTTCTCTATTCTTTAGCTTTAGCACTATGATGTACGTCACAGTACGTGCTCTATTATTAACAAAAATAATAATGATTGGCCGATATAACCCATACAGATATCTGAACACGGTTATTTGCCTATGTATTTGGCCGTGTATAAATCAACGCCATAAAATATCTACTCGCCTTGATTTAGCCAAATGATAATTGTATCGCAAAATATAAGCAAATAAAGGTTCCCCGTTTTATGGGGATACGAATCTAATATAGGGTAGTTTCCAATAGAACTATACCTGTTAGAGGCACAGGGGAGTCACCTTCAGGCTTTTAAGTATACTGAAGGATAAGATCGTTTTCTGGAGTTCTACTAGTTTAATTCTAAAATATTTAGAAATTTTAGCTGCTTGAGAGCAAACCCAGAACTGAATACTTATAAAAAAAACCCTTTAATAAAATGGGTATACCTTTAATTTTATTGTGTATTTGGGGAAGTAACCTTTACTTTTAAATCTCCTCATTTTAAATACCTAATTTTTGTAATTTTAATATTTAAAACTTTAATTTTAAAACTTTAATAACACAATTTCCCTTCAATTGAAATCGACCTACAAAATTTCCTGTTTTACACATTCGTCTTTCGTCACCACGAGATCTTTGCCATCAACTCCCGGGAACAACATTGGATTTCGCCACTATAAATAACAACTCGGCTTTGAAGTACTCGTACGTCCGTTTCTCCCAAGTTCAATGGACAGACAACGACGACGACGCGATGGTGACTGGACAACAAAGTAACCCGGCAATCGATCGATCGATCGATTGATCGGCCAATGCATTTACGTTGCGCAATGTGCTCCGAGGAGAGAGTACACACCCTCCCGGGTTGGGGATGGGGACTGGGACTCGGAATGGACACCCCAATTTCGCACCTCATGAATTTGATGCGTTGCCAAAATTACACCGTTCGCGTGTCATCGAATTGGGGCTGTTTTTAACGCGACTCCTGGGTGCATTTCCCTCCACATGGAGTAGTCAGTCATGTGTATTGTATATAAGGTATATAAATCGGGGATGTGCTCGTATTATATGACATTCTGGCGAATTTTAGCCACTGGGGTCGCCGTCGCCGTGACGCCAGTAAGCGTATAAAGTTTCCAGAAAGGCGTGTTTGTCGGTCGGGTCGAGTTCTCAGGTGAACATGCAAAGCCCAACACGTATACGTGTAGGCTTATATGGTACATATATGTATGTATATACATGGTATATAGTATATTGATCTTGCTTTTGCTTTGTTGTTGTGCCCGCTTTTGTTTACTTTCTGTACTTGCAGTTCGCAATTTTGTTGCCTTTCTTGTTTTTGTGATAAAAGGCCTTTTGACCAAGCAAACACAAAAGGTAGGTGCGCAACGCTTCGAGTGAGTTTAATGGGGTTTTATGGTCCTTTCTGTCTGGAGTTGTTTTAAAATCCCCATACTTTTTACTGTTGATTTATAATTGCCTAATTTAGTGAGTGGCTTAATTACATCTACCAAAGGATAGTCCCCTGAAGTGCGTTGCTGTGAAAAACTTAACCAAATCGTTTCAAATGCCAAACAAAGTAAAGTAAAAATTCCCTTTACAATCTAATCTTATCATCACTTATTTTTTCCTTTACATATAAATCTTGGCAGAACTTCTCATCCAAGGGCAAAGTACAGAGACAGCGGGTATTAGAGTTCCGATCAAAATGGCGAACTTTCTTTGTGGCTAATACATAAATCCCTGTTGGCAACGGGGCTCTTAATTGCTCGCGATCTCTCCAAGGCTGTTGAACCGCACTTTTTAGGAACTCAATTTAATTTTACACTAATTGCCTCTCTGATGAAATCGACCGGACTAAAATAAAGATCATCTACTATATATTCGCATACAAGCCCCTTGTATAAATTTACATCAACTGTTGAAATAAGGCCGGAAGAGTGATTAAGACTGATTTACCGGACTGCTTAATACAAATATCTATACCTATAAGCAGGATATTCATTAGGTATTTTAAGACTTACAAGAACTAGCAGAAAAATTACCCTTTTCTCATGTCACTTGTCAGTTCCCTAGTCCTTTGGATGTTGCATCCGTTTCTGTTGTTTTCGCTTTCACTCAGCGCCTCAAGTGACACTGAATGGTAAACAAAGTCGTCCGTATATATCCACATATAGTATAAATCCCCAAGTACTTGAAAGAATCAGACATGGTCTGGATACTACTGCCTGTCTTATCACAACAATGCCAACTTCCGTCTCGCTAACGAGCACTTCCGTTTGTCCGCGTGAGTGTTTCTTTAACGATGTTGTTCCCAGCGCTACACCCTGTGCATTTTCCTGGAAGATCCCCGCCGCGAGCTCAGGTGTGTGTGACTTCGTGGATAGATAACCCACGAAAAAATCACCTGCGAATCACGCACCCGATTCACACTCGACTTTTAGCAGATAGCGAATGGATCGAATGGAAATGTAAATGAAAAAGAGCTAGTAGAGGGCCGCACCTTTTCGTTCTCCTTGGTGGATCCTGCGGCACTGTGGGCGTCGAAGAGCTTGCCGTCCACCGCATCCCTCTTCTTGTTCTTCGACCTGAAGCGGCCGGAGCGGGAGATGGAGAAGTTCCGCCACTGGTGGCTATACTCGCATCGCTTCTCCTCCTCGTTCAGGACGCTGTCCAGATAGTGGATCGTTGGCTCGTGGGCGGCTGCCATGGTGCTGGAGCTAGCTGGTTAGATGGGCCTTTGCCGGCGACGTCAGCGGATCGATTGGATGCGACCTCGGTTCGGTGTGGCTCTGGTGTGGGTTGGTGTTTCCGATTCCGATATTGTCGTTGATAACGCCAGGCGGAGGCGATACCGCGCACTCGCACTTGCACTGGCCTGGCCCAGAGATGTCTTTTGTTTTGTTTGTGTTTTATGTGTTTGTGGCTCGGGTTTGTCTTTGTGTTTGGGTTTGCCGAGGAGCTGGTGAAGGTGACGCGATCCAGTAGTATCGTATCCGCTCAATGGTTCCCGTGGCGCGTGTGGTCTGCGACTGCGGGCGAGTAACCCAGCGCCGCTGCTATTAACCGAGGCAGCGCACACACAAGTGACGAAGTGACACCCCGACCCGACGCCGGCGTCGCCGCTGACTCCACTCTACTTCGGATTCGCTCCGAAAGCGGCGCTCCGCTGTCACAAAGAACGAAGAGAGAGCAGACGCGAAGCAGAAAGAAAGCAGCAAGAAGTATTTCCACTGCCGGCAGCTAAACAGCTCACAGATCCCATCACCCAGCAGTTCCCAGCTCACAAGCTCCAGACCGTGTGATTGCTCCTGAAAGCCCAAACAGGTGGGCCCAGCTCCCACACACACACGCACAACAGCACCCGCACAGAGATGGCTAAGTCCGTCCCAGAATAGGGTTGAGAATCAGCTATAAAAGGCTAACCAGGTGAGTTTTTCTACAGAAGATACAGGGACATAAATGCCCTTTATCCGAAACACCGTATTTTAATTTGAAACATTCCAATATAAATCTGTTTACCATCTAAAAAAGAAAAAGAATTGCTAGAATTATACCCTAATCAATGTTACTAGTTACTAATCAAAAACAACTAGGATAAAATAAATGTAATTGAGATATTTTTTTGATTTTTATAAACAAATACTAGTTTCTTCTATAAATTATGAAAGAAAAACAGTTTTTAGCTATAATTTTAATGAAAGTTACATATAATATATTTCCTCCTTATAAAAGACCTATTAAGCTAGTTAAAATAATCATTTTTATATTATTATATTTGTAGTTTAAAAACTTGCTTGATCGAACTATGGCTAAAAGCTAAAGCGACATCACCGTTCATCGGTGTATACACCGGTATATGTGAACGGTAGGCAATGTGTACTGGTTTAAGCCAACTTCGTTAACGTCTTCAATACCCTGACCAAGATTGTCAATAGATTACAGAGACCAGAGCGACTGAAAGATACATGGAACTAAATGTAACTTAAAAGTTAAAGGAACATGCAACTCAGATACAAATTAAATTACTTTTATACTTAAAAGGTACAGCAAGTTCAGGGGCACAAAATCACCTATATTACTAACCAAGTTTGCGGCTTAGATTCCGACTACCTAAAGAGTATTCGAAAGTTACTGCTTCGCCTACCTATTTGCTCATCGTATTTTATTGTATCTCCCATCTGCACACAGATATCTGGCGATATACCTGTGTGTACCTGTGCTGCCGATGATAAGCGCAAATAGACAAAACAAACACACAACCTGCTAACAATTATAAATGATTAGATCGCTTTTTGGAGCATTCACTGCGGACAGTTCTTTAACAGTATATTTCGTCTTTGCCATTATAGGCGGCGAGCCGAGAACCTGGCGACAAAAGTGATTCGTAAGATCTCTCACCACGGAGTTGAGGTGAGAGAGTTACAGAGATGAATCAGGCAATGCTACTGCACAGATGCAGATACAGATACAGATACAGCTGAGCTGGCTCCTAGAAGATACATATGTACATATATGTCGGTTCGGTCGGGTTGCGGGTTCATTATCTTGAGTCGGAGTGACTCAGCAGCTCAGGCGGGGCTTACGAGTGAGTATATTTAGTAAACACATTATTCACACTTTCTTGCTGCGCTCGTTTACCCAGCTAGCTAGCTCTTGGCCAGCTCTCCCGGCTATCGATCGAACATCGAGGGGCACACGGGGGACGGGCGGATGGCCCTTATCTAATCGGACATCCGAATCACAAGCGCTCGCCAATTGCACTATATTACACAGGGCTTAAGGCCACAGCAAGTCCAGAGTTCGCAGCAGAAGCGAATGAAAACAAAACAGAGAACTGAGAACTGAGAACTGAGATGGTTATGTGGTTATATTCACCCACAGCCGAGGGTTTTGCTTTTATTTACAGAGGAAACTTTGTAATTTACAAAAATGGTAACGTATAAATTCAAGTGTGTGGAAGCGTATGCATATTTTTGTATGTATAAATCCATTATATACTATTAATCGATTTTATATCTAAGCGGGGACATGGCGGTTAGTGGCCAAAGGCTAGTAGTTGGCGTCTAGTTCGGATACACATTTATTTCCCGGTCATTAAACATAGAGATTTTATAACAATAAATTTAGCTTGAAGACGCCTTACCAAAAATTTGACGGGGAAGTAGTGTGTGTGTGTTTTTGTGTGTCGCATCCATGGGACGACAGTTAAGAGAATCAACTTAGAACAAACAATAAATGGTAGAAAAACAGTTTTCTGTATAAACTGGTCGATCAGCAACACTCCTCGTTCTAGACAACACTTCCGCCACTATTCCCGGGCTGGCGATCCTGTGTAGCTACGGCGTCAAAGCGTAGGGTCGGTGGCACTGCACGCTGCTGTTGGTTCTGAGCCTGCTGATCCTGTCGAGCAGCGCCAGCTGCAGTGTTGTTGCGGTGCATATAAGTGCGAATGTTCTCCTCCGTGTAGTCCACAATACGGCGCTTCTTGCGGCTAGCGTATTGCTTCTGCTTCAGATAAATCTTGAGGATGCCCTTGACCGTGATAAAGGTAAGACCGCCAAGCAGAGTGCGGTGCAAGGTGTTGTCCACAGAGTCAAAGAGAATTCGACCCACAATGGACGAGATGGTGGGCAGAAGTAGGGCCCCGCAGAAAACGCGCGTGGCCGAAACGGGATCGGAAAGCGCGGGAGTGGCCGGATTGCTGGTGCTCTGCTGCTCGTCTTCCTGGTTGCTGTTGGGAATATATGATTACAAGGCTGTTCGACCATGATTTGGCGGCTCTGTGCTCTTACAGGTTCGGATAGATGAGGCTCACAAATGGGAACTTCCTCACCACAGTCCCGCGGTTTCGAATCAGCCGCAGCAGGGCGTCCTCCCAGCGAATGAGGCGACCTAGCACCAGCCCAACCGGAATGGCTGGCAGTCCGATCAGGAGCACGAGGGGATCGCCGGCCTCCATTATGGACATTCCGTTCTCGTGGCCCACGATCTGTAAAAGGAGCATTCGCTTAGTAAGGCAATTGAAGGTGGCAATTAAAGGTGATATACCTGTAAAAACGTCACCGCTCCATACGTTACGGCTGTCCAATAGAGCGAGCCCACAAAGAAGCCAGCCGCGAGGAAAGGACTCAGGCGTTTGATCAAGTTGTCCATCGCCTCCAGGGCGCCGCCGAACTTGCCCATTTGCGGGAACACAATAATGTACTCCGTCTGGCACTGCGGGCAGGACACGGAACGCAGCGCGTTACCCTTCTGCGTCTTCTCGTCGATCCAGCGATAAAGGCAGCTCTGATGCACCCACTTGGTGGTTCCGCGGCACTGGCACGGTTTCACCCACGCCGCCAGCCGGTTGTCCTCGTCGGTGGCGAAGCAGATCCAGCAGCAACGCTCTGGCTCGCCAGCGTCCACGCCCATCAGCACCGTTGTGGAGGTTGAAGCATCTGTCGCAGCTTTGCCTGCGTGGGCAGTGGCTGCTGCTGCGACTTTGGTTACAGGCACTGCGGGCTCGTCGCTTTGTACGATGGCAGGTGGCACAGTCAGCGTTGTGTGGTCATCTCGGACTGCAGGTGCAGCTGCAACTGTCGGACTGGCGTCGGCGGAGGCGTCAGCTTCTGCGTCTGCGGGGGGCGCCTTGTCAGCCATGTCGCTGAAAATGTCACACCATGTACTATTTATGTTAATCGGCTGCACTGGGTCGCGCCCTCTGTGGCGTGTCTTCTCTGGCAGCTTCTCTCACTTTGCTCTAGCTCTGCTTCCGGTACGTTAACGCAGGCTCTGGATTACGGATACTTGGACTTTCGTATCGAGCAATGATTAACTTTATTTCTATTTTTTGAGGTCCAAAATACCAGGGTTGCCAGATGAAAATTTAGCTTTCCACCTATAAAATCTCAAAGAGTCGATATTTCCCCCTAAAAAATCCAGTCTTTCCCCTAAATTTAAAAAAAAAACTATTAATTTCAAGTAATTAAGAGAAGAAAGATCGTATGAATATAACACCTAGGAAGTCTAAAACCCCCTAAATCTAGGGGGAACACCCCTGATCTGGGAACACTGCAAAAGACGGAACTACAAAATTAGAGATGACAAAACGTCGATGGCAGTTTCGATAACGTCGATGTTTTTTGTGTCTCCGCTCTAACACTTCTCAACAGGAGACAAGTTTTTTTTTTTCTAATTTCGAATAGTTGATTTAAGAATCTTCCGATTGTACAAAATTATCTACTGCTCTATTGAATACCAATAAAGAATTATCTTTTTTTTATAAACAAAAACAAAATATACGAAAAAAATTAATAATTCACAAGAATAGACACAACGGCCAATTAGCAGTGCAATTATGGGAATTCACACCTGCTGCCTCTTTTGCAGATCTCATAACAAGATTGTATAATACCCACTTTCCCTAGAAACAAAGGACACGCACAAATTGTGAAATGTTATTTTAAATTTCCATCTGAAACACTGGAATCTACATTGCATTTATCGCGACTTTAGCGTACGGTACATTAAAATTATAACAAGAATAGCCCGGTGAATTGATGCCCAAGAGCTTCGGCGACCAAGAACGACCCAGCACGCAGGAACCAAGATGTCCTCTGCTGCCACACACCATCTAAGGGGAGCTGCCTTGCACGGAGGCCTGCTCGATGCTAGTCCAATTCGTTGTTGGCGTTTTGCCGACCCGGCGTCGTGTCTTGATCCTCCGCGTCGTCCTCGTCGAAGCCCGACATCAGCCGGTTGAATATGTCTCCGAACATCCCGCCCAATCCGGGTGCAGTGTGGGCCACCTCAGGCTGCTCGTCAAAGTAGAGCACTCCGATCTTCGCCACGTACTTCAGGAACGATAGATCGCGCTTTAGCGAGGGATCGTAGAGCTTGCGCAGCGCCCGGAACCCGGAAACGCCCTTAACGTCAATAAGGCGGAACAGGAAGTACAGAAAATTTACCAGCGGCTCCTTGAAAGGGAACTCGTGCCGGAGTAGTTTAGCGTGGTAGCGCGTGTACTCGGTGAACGTGTCCTCGGCGGTCTTGCGGTCTTTTAGCGACAACTGCTGCAGCACGGCCTGCACTAGGAAGAGGTCCACCTCGCCCTGGAAGCCCCTGCTCAAGCTTATCTCGATCAGCACTCGCCCGCAGAGGCTGCCGTCCTGGCAGAGCAGGTAGTGGTGGCGGGCCAGCTCGATATTGCCCTCAGTCCAGAACACGTGTGCAATCAGTTTGTGTAGCACCGGGTGGCCATACTGTCCATGCAGAGCCGTGCTCCACTTGATGGTTCGTTGCTGCAACGAGAAAGCTTTCGTACAGCCAACTGGTGACTGGTGGTAATTGGAAAGTTCCAGAACTCACGATCAGGGTCTCGCGCTCCACTGTCGAGGCGCTAAGGCTGCGGATCAGGGCTCCCAAGCGGGCCACCCATACAAAGTTGTCGGTGCCTTCGTCCAGCGGGCCCTTTTTCTCCAGTGTATCCACCAGCAGGAGGCACAGGTCGGCCGCGCTGCTCTCCTGCTCCTTGTCTATCAGCTGCTGAGCACCGTCGAAGAGCAGGTCCAGGCAGTCCTGGTAGCGCTTCTGCGCCGTGTACCGAAAGTACAAAGTCCTGTACATCATGTGCGCCTCGTAGAACTCTCCTCTGGCCAAGGACTGCGACAGCTTGGCAAGAACGCGGCTGACACCGCGCTGCCCCGCGGACGCCGCACTGCCGCTGGCTACTGCACCTGTCTCGGCGGCGGCCATTTCCCCGGTTGCTCTCTAGATTTATACGCAGCGGCGCGTTCTTCTCGACAAATTGAAAGCTAATTTTTATAATTTCTATATATTTGCACCAGTGCTGCCAACCTAGCTATTTTCCCTCTATATCTAAGGTTTTCCGATTGACAAATGTGGGAATTATAGCTATTTTCCAAAATGTATGTCGTTTTATTATGCAATTTTAAAAATATTTCAATACTGGAACTCAATCTTATTAATAGGCAAGGTAAGGTGAGACTCCGAGATAAACAGCCCTTTTAAACGTTAAATATAACCTCCGGAAAAGTCCAGTGTTCGCCAGATTTTCACTGGTGCAGTGTTGCCATACTTTCCGCCACCCGTGTCGACGCGCGCTGTGAATGGACTTCTGCGTCAACAGGAAGAAGAAGAGAGGAGATAAACAGCAGTGATTTGTTGTTCCATCCAGGACAAATGGACAGTGAGCCGAGGGAGAGCGCATCCGCCAAGGACGAGCCGGCCGAGGAGGCGAGCCTGGCCGTCGTGGCCACCAACTTCGCGCCCAACCGCTGGGTGAAGCTGAACGTGGGCGGCCAGATTTACGCCACTACAATCGACACTCTGGTGGGCAGGGAGCCGGAGTCGATGCTGGCGAGGATGTTCCTGCAGGACGGCAGCATGCTGCCCAGCGAGCGGGACGAGCAGGGCGCCTACCTGATAGACCGGAGCCCGAGATACTTTGAGCCCATCATCAACTACCTGCGACACGGCCAGTTCGTTTGCGACTCCAATGTCAGCGTCCTGGGTGTGCTGGAGGAGGCGCGCTTCTTCGGCATATACTCGCTGGTCACGCACCTGGAGGAGCGTCTGGGCCAGCAGGAGGAGCCGCAGAGCGACCGTCCACTGACGCGCATGGACGTCATCAAGGCCATCATACAGACCTCCGTGATAACGGAGCTCCGCTTCCAGGGCGTCAATCTCTCGGGGGCCGACTTGCGAAAGCTAGACTTTCGCAACATCAACTTCAAGGTGGGTCATGAGTAGTTCCAGTGTGTCCTAGCCTCTCTGACCCATCTCCATATTCGTTCTACAGTACGCCAACATGTCCCACTGCAATCTGTCGCACACCAACCTCAACTACTGCTGCCTGGAGCGGGCGGATCTGCAGTTCGCCAACCTGGAGTGCGCGCAGCTGGTTTCGGTACGAGGACTCTGCGCGAACATGGTAAAACCTGGGATCCAGCTCAAGTTGAACATCTTTATGCTCTCGTATACTAAACATTCCAGGAAGGTGCCAACTTGCGGGGCTGCAACTTCGAGGATCCCACCGGCGTGAGGACCAACTTGGAGGGCGTCAACCTGAAGGGCGCCTGTCTCGAGAGCAGCAACATGGCGGGGGTGAACCTGCGCGTGGCCAACCTTAAGAACGCAAACATGAAAAACTGCAATCTGCGAGCCGCCGTGCTCGCCGGGGCCGACCTGGAGCGGTGCAATCTGTCTGGCAGCGATCTCCAGGAGGCCAACTTGCGCGGGGCGAACCTAAAGGACGCCGAGCTGACGCTCATGGTGACGCCGTTGCACATGTCACAGGCCATTCGCTAATTCGCCAATTCGGGCGATTTTATTCAGAGGGGACAATTCCATGTGCAATCACATATCACACCTTAATTATACATAATTTGTAAAGATTACGGCCTTAGTTTAGTAAGTGTGTAAATACGTCTGGTTTTAAACTTAGTCCGTAAAATAAACAGTATTAGGATTGATTTTCTGAAATCGAAATCTCGACTCAAATTTGAATTCGATTGGTGTGAGCGCCGAACTTGACAACAAACCTTTTGTGGTATTTTCGGCACACACTACAAGGTGCCATTAGATTTCCTGTCAGTGTCAAATTCCAGGAGTCGTTCATTTGCGTTCGATTCATTAGCCAGATTAGTTGTTCAGCTTTGACCAGTTTTTGTTAAGTGTTTGGTTATTTTTGTTCAATAAAGCCAAGTCATTCGAAGGCACTGTGCGCGAAAGTGGGAGAAAAAACATCGATATCACGCAACCGCCTACGCTGAAATCGCCGTAACCGCCTACACCGAATTCGCCGCGCTCGAAGAAACCGCGGATTTCTGAAGCGGTAAGCCAATAGATTTAATTGAATTTGAATGTTGAGACAAGAAACGTTAGGCGTAATGTGAATTAAAGTTATTTATTTCGCCCCTTGTAACATTGCCAAAAAACACACCAACAAAAAATTAGACCTTTAACGTTCTTTCTGCAATGCCTGCCAAAGTTCCACAACTTTTTTTTTTCAGTTTTCCCAATTTGATCACCATTTTTATGACTGTTTTTAAATGTTATGATGTTTATATCAATATTCAGCAGTATTTCTTACGGACTTCCGTAACAATTTTGTTCATCAAGTTTCATAGTCAAAAATTGGTTTGTGATTTGGGATTATTTCATTAAATTTATCTTAATTTTTCGTCAATATATCAATACTTCCATTTCATTCAATAGCTACTTCGATAGTTACTTCAATTTTTGTTCACTTTAGGATTACGTTTTTTTTCACTTTACGTAGTTTGATATGTCATCAGGGTCCTAGGTGGAATATTAGGGGGAAAGTTTAGGGTTTTTATAGGAACCGATTGATGAAGTGAAAACATCGATAGTGATAGTCCAATCCATCGATAGTATCTTACGTCGTAAATCTTCACGTTTTTGTTGACTTACATTGTAGATCGTTACGTTTTTGTTCAGGATTTTTTAGAGTGCAAGCTAAGTTTTCATCCTGCAACACTAATCGAATGAGACATCGCCCCGTTCCCACCTCTAGGAAACGATAGTGTCTTACATCGTAAATCTTCACGTTTTTGTTCAGGATTTTTTAGGAAATATTGACTCTGCGATTTTTTAGGGGAAAACTAAATTTTCATCTGGCAACGCTAATCGAACGATAGATCGCCCCGTTCCCACCTCTAGATCTTCACGTTTTTGTTCACCCACCTCTAGATCTTCACGTTTTTGTTCGGGATTTTTTAGGGGAAATACCCTGAGATTTTTTAGGGAATATCGACTGGATTTTTTAGGGCGAAACCAAATTTTAATCTGGCAACTCTAATCGAATCCCCCCCCTAGGAAACGTGGTTTGTTGGAAGCACCCGAAGAAGTTTGACGTTGCTCTGAAATCTGTAATCTGTAACTTGTGTAAACCTGCGAGGAAGGAATTGTTGAGAAGAAAACTTGAAGACAGTCTGGTACACAGCTTATAAACGCGACACGATGGAAAATCAAAGCAACGCAGCTCTCGCTGCCGCCGCCGAGACCGCGGAGAATGGCGCAAACACCGCGCAGGAGGTGTCATCGACAAGTAAGTTTTCCTCCTCGGAGGGCAGTAGAGCAAAAAGTTGCAAGTAGTTGCGCGATGTTATCATAAATGTGGTGCGCCGTGTTCCGCGGTGCATCGCACTATTCGTGCATATTTTGGAACGGGATCAAGGGCAGAATCGCAGCTGGCGAGCTTCGGGAATTCGCTTTTTCGCTCCCTTTGCATACGGCCATTTTACGAAGTGTGTGTGTGCACAAAGTTGTCAAAATTCCGCCATATTTTTTTCTAGTGGACTCTAGCTGTAAATAAGAGTTGTCAAAGTGCCGGAACTATAAAGCGGCAGAATCGTTGCGAAATGGAAAAGGCAAGGAAGAAGTACAGCAAGGGGAAAGGGAGACCAACAGCAAGAACAACAACAACTGTGTGTATACATGCCCGCTTTTTCTTGTCGGTCGCCGATCCACGATTGTTGTTGACATTCATTACGTCATCGAGGAACTCTAATGCTGAAAACTGGCGAGCCGACAGCAGCAATTACTATAGCGGCCGCAAATAGTGCTATATGAATCATTTTCGGCGGCCATTTCGGTTGCTCTTGGCCGATTTTGAGTGATTTCGTGCTGGCGCTGTGTCATTCCTTGCACGGCGTTCTCTACGCCCCTCTCCCGCTGCTGCACACAAGCGCACACACACATCAGACCACTCCACGTCCCATGCATACATATTTAATTGAGAAATTCGCGTTTTGATGCGCTCATCGCTGAGAAATGTTTTGTGCGTGTGTTCTTGTGAGTGTGTGAGTGTCGGAGCGTTGCCAACTTATAGGCAATGCGTCAATATCGATATTTAGATGCTTTAAAAGTGAGTTTTTTTTCCTTTAAATCTCGCAAGTGAGGCCGCAATGTACGCAAGTTTTGGCCATTTGTTGGGAATTGTAATTTCTGTCAGAACACACACCTGGATGATTTATAGAATTCGCACAGGTGGCAACCCTGCCGTCTGTTTTTCATTCAGATTTTTTTTCATGACAGCGGCCCGGCGTTTGCAAGTGTTTGTTTGGACTAAAATGTTGCTATCTGATAGCTGGGCGTGGAAACCGGTTTATCAGCCGCAGTATCACCTCTAGTCCGGCGTGATAACACGGGTTCACTGCAGGCTCCGGCGATAAGAACTGCTCGACGCCGGCACTGCCGCTGGCTCGTTTGTGCGCTTGTCAGCAGATTTGATTTCCTTCTATCCGGCACTAATTACACCGCGCATCTTGTCACCCCACAGCTCAGCCCATAGAGCCCACAAAGCGCTCGCTACGCGTGCAGACCTGGAAGAAGATCCAAGAGGGCAAGGTCGGCATTGGATTCAATAACATATTCAACCGGATTCCGGCGTTCGTCGATGCCGACAAGGCTGCTGCACTTCTGATCAACGAGGAGGAGTTCAAAAAAGCACGTAAGTGGCTCGTCGGGCGACATCATATGGTCCTGTCTTGGTTCTTACCTTTGGTTTCGATTCGCAGAGCACATCAAGGTGAATATCGATCGCGCCTTGCACGACTTCAAGGAGCAGGCCCTGCTCGCTGACAAGTCGGTATACTTGCCCAGCACTCGCGACTCTTCTGCGCTCTGCCTGAAGGTCGATGTGGCTGCAGATGCCACCGAGGAGCAGAAGAAGGAGGCTCTGCGCGTCCAGGACATCCAGAAGTTCCGCACGGAAATCGGATTGGACAGCGGCCTCAAGCTTGACATTGTGGTGATTGGCTCCGTGGTGGTGTCACGCGATGGCTACCGCATCGGACGCGGCAACGGCTTTGCCGATCTGGACATCGGCCTGCTTATTGAGCTGGGTGCCATCACACCGCAGACTGTCATTGCCACGATTGTGCACGACCTGCAGGTGGTGGACTCGCTGCCCCTGGAACTGTTCCAGAAGTACGATACGCCAGTGGACATTATTGTGACACCCACCGAGGTGATTCGCGTATCCAAGCGCTTGCCGCGTCCCAATGGCGTATTCTGGGAGCTGCTGTCCGAGCGTCGCCTGAAGATCTTGCCTGTTCTGCAGCAGCTTAAGGAACGGGAGGAGAAGGCGGGCAAGCCGATAGCCTTGAAAGAGGAGGACACCGATGTGGAGCAGCATCAAAACAATAGGCGCCGTCGTGGGCCCGTGCGTCGTCGCTTCCAACGAGGAAACCCAGGACGCACCACCTCACAGACTGACAACGAACAGCAGGGCGTAAGTAGAACTTTCTCTGGTCAGGAACATGTGAGTGAACCTTTCACCTTATTCCAGGAAGCAGCACAGAAACGCACGCCCCGTCGCAAGGGTCGTCTTGTCAACCGCCGCAGACGTACAACCAAGGTAAGTAGCCCCCCACCCCCCAAAAAAAGGGAGCGCTTACTGAGCTCTTAATCATTTACAGTCTGAGGGCGAACAGTCTGGAGTTGAGGGTGGTGCTAAGAGTGAGGATCGTAAATTCGATGAGGCTGGCGCTGGTGAGCGTCGTCCAAAGAAGAACAAGAATCGCGGACCTCGTGATTTCTGCATTAAATTGACAAACTTGACACGCGACATTCGCGTTAAGGACCTGAAATCGGAGCTCCGCAAACGCGAATGCAACCCGATGTCGATTACATGGAAGGGTAAGCAAACACTACTCACTATCTGATTAGGGCACATTTTTTAACTGCTAATCATTGCTTGCTAGGTCACTTTGGCAAGTGCTTCTTGCACTTTGGAAACCGCAACGGTACGCCCAGCACCCAGGACGACGTTGACAAGGTGTTGAAGTCACTAAACGATCTCTCGCTGACCATTACCACCGGTGGCGAGTCGACCCCAGCTGCCGCCACCGCCGCCGGCACTGAGGGTGAAGTCGCCGTGAAAACGGAGCCAGCCGAGTCGGCGGCGCCAGTGCAGACAAAGACGATCAACGTTAATGTCGAGCTGATCAAGTTTGGCGCCAAGAAGAATGCCAACTCCACTGGCGCCAATGCTAGTGCTGAGGAGGGAAACGCTGCTGGCGAAGCGCAAAACGGAGGTGAAGCCGATGCCGTTGTTGGTGGCACAGACGTGGGCGGTGGCGCACGCATCGAGTCTGTGGACACAACCACAGTATAGTATGACTTCGCACTTGGCGCGGCCACTGAACGGTTGCGGCGGATCTCCGCCGGCAGCGTAACGTTTGGAGTTCAACGAAAAAAAGTAACATTTTGTTTAGAGAAAATCGAAAAATATCAAACAAAAATTGAATAGAAAACGAACTCCGGACACTAAACAAACACACACACAACTCACACACAACTCACACACTCTACACACACAACCCTCATAACATACAACCGACACACATGCTCACACTGAAGCTCATATTTCGCAGCTTGTAGTTTCTTCTTCTCCTTCATTATTCTAACAAGCTAAAAAAGAGCAAAAGCAACAATTTCTAACGTGAACACAACACAAACCATTGACGCTTTTTCAAAACAATTGCATTTGTTTTTGCCTGAGAAAAACAAAACGAGAGTTCGTTGAACACGACGAGGTTTTCAACTTAATTGAAATGATTGCGTAAATACTCGTTCCACAAATGCAGAGTGGAACACATCATTTCGTCTACAACATAAATTATCCTTTACTAACTTTTCGCGGCTTCTCCCAGTCCTGATTGATGAGTTATTAGGGAAACCCCTTCCTAAATATTTCTCATTATGTTTTCATTTTCACACTTACCTCGGCACCAAGATCCAGTGCTCCCCGCCCCTGTTATGCAGTTGAGCTGCAGCTTATGGGGCGGCAGTCGCGAGGTAGGGTTCGTGTAATATTCGTAAATTGTAATATTAGTCGCAAAAGCCCAAATAAGAATTGTGAATACAACAAAATGAATTAACAAACTATTAACATGTTGCATTTGCGCCGAGAAGAATTATGTAAAAAAAAAAAAGGATCGTAATTTGGTTCGAGTTGCCCCCACATTCACCGCAAACACCAATACACCTTTAATTATATATTATATTTTAACAAGAGATCGACGGCAGATGCGTGAAAACAACAACAACAACAATTATACAATGCAGAACATAATTATTTACTCTTTTTTATACAAAGAAACGCATTACAAACAAACAAAACAAAAAAATGTGAAACATGATTGAAATATAACTTGAAATAAAAACTTCAAAAAAATTGAAACACTTGTGTGCGCAGTGCCATTTGTAGGTTTATTATTCATATTTCAACTATCATCTAACAGTATGTACAAAGAGGCTTAGCTTACGTCCTAGTTATCCAATCGAAGTACCCTAAAGGATATCAAATTTTATTCATTGTTCATATATACAGACGTACAAAGATGAAATTCAGCGGAGCTCGAAAAATAGGTTCTGGTTCTCTGTGTGTGGATGGATGGATGATGGCTGCCTGCCAAGTCATCGTTGGGTGCATTGGGCGGGGGATTTTGTGCACTCTGAAACCTGTTGCTCTGAGGTTCGAGATTGGGGCATTACTTTTGAATGGGACTTGTGGCCTTGTCCAACATGCTGTTCGCTTTCCTTGGACTAACCGCTAGGGAAGTGGCTCCGGCTGACTGCGGCGACGGGGTGCGGTCTATGAACTCAATGCTGTCGCTCTTCGATTGGGTGGTTGCGGAGCCTTCGACGGCCTGAACAATGGAGGCGGCGGGCTTCTCCTGGATAGGCGCCAGGCTGTTGACTATGGAGTTGGCCATGGCCAGCTCTAGCTCGCGCTGCCAGTCATTTTCCTTCTGCTCCATGGCCTTGCGCTTGAGCTCCTTGTACCGGTTGTAGACGATGAATTCCTTTACCAGCGCGGTCTCAGGGTCGCTGTCGCGTTGCGCAGACCGCTGCTTGGCCAGACGCTTCTTCTTTTTGTGCAGCGGTCGCGTCTCCACGATCATCTCCTCCAGCTCCAGGCAGGGATCACAGTTGAGGTGGTCTTCGGGTGGCTTAAAAAGCGGCTTTATCTTCTTGTCGAGCACCTGCTGGAAGTCGATGTTGCGCAGCAGCGGCGTCTGGTGCAGCTCCTGTTTTGTGCTTATCCTGCCCCCGGGATACGTCGAGAGTAACTGAAAGTTCAAAGGGCAACACTTGAATCCTCAGCAACTAAACGAATGTCTGCGTTCAAACCCACCTTCTGCAGCAAATCGACAAATTGGCTGCTCCAGTAGCGGGGATAGTGCACGGGCGTATTCAGTATGTTCTTGATTTCTGCCAGAGGCGTGTTGGAGTGCACCACAAAGGGTCGGTTATTGCCTCTCATCTCATACGCCACAACGCCAAGGGACCACCAGTCCACCGGATAGCTGTAGCCGGCTACAACGAAATTGAGTCAACTGTCAGGATATAGTCTATTGGCCACATCCTCCCCGGCCTTGCATGCTTGCATGCTTCATGTTGGTTTAATTTCATTTCCGACCGCCAACTCACCCACTTCATCCAGAGCGCACAAAAACACCTCCGGCGCCATATACGGCTTCGTCCCCGACATGCTGCAGGCCAGGGCATCCTTTTGCAATCTCGTTGCAATATTAAAATCAGTCAAGTGAGCGTGTCCTAAAATTATTATGACGTTAAGGGTGTAGGGATGCATGTGTCTGGTAATTTTAATTGCATTTTGTTTGTGACGACCTTGCCATTACGTTTTATGGCTTTTCCCAAGCAAGTGACACAATTAGGTATTCCAAGCCCAAGGCAATA
Organism: Drosophila triauraria; assembly: GCA_014170255.2. Lineage (NCBI taxonomy): Eukaryota > Metazoa > Arthropoda > Insecta > Diptera > Drosophilidae > Drosophila > Drosophila triauraria. Next base: position 24,285,707 of record CM024337.1, read on the forward strand.
AAAGAGGGAAAACATAGAAGAGGGAGCTTACAGCTTATAGATTATTTAAATTATCTCTCCTAGTGTTACGTAGGGGAGTCACATCTTAATCAAACAGTCACTGTCTGTAGGGTTAAGTGACCGTTACCCTTAATCGTGGAAATTTGTTATTTTTAATTAATAATGTAAGCTCTTGCCAGTACTTGTCCGTCGTGGGACGACCAATTTAAAGTCAACATTAAGGTCGATTTTAGGAAAAAGGCAGACAGAATTACTTAATATTATCGATATTCTCGAATCTGTGACATTAATTCCCCATCTTAGGCAATTCCATTAGTCCCTGCCCTATCAGCTTGGCAGTTATATCCTGTCTGGTTGGGCTGCTGGAGGGCAAATGAATAAATTGTGCACGGGAGCAGCTAGAGAGCACACCTGGGCACAGGAAATGAGCTCACGCAGTTGCGTACGACATCGAAATCAATAAATGTTTGAGCACTGCCAATGGGACACTGAATTATAATTATGTGGCACGCTACTCCATGCCACTAGGCATACTCGACAACCTGACAACTGCGAAATACTTACCAGCATCGTCCAATAGAATATTATCGGGCTTGATGTCCCTGTGGACCACTCGCTGCGTCTGCAGGTACTCCAGGGCACTGCCCAGCTCGCACACTAATAAGGCCACACTCTGCTCGGAGAACTCCACCTGGTGGGGATTGGGGGAGATATGGAAATCGAAATGGTGTACACGAAGGAGTTGTCGCAGGCGAACTTACCCGGTTCTGTAAGTGATATCTCAAGTCGCCGCCAGTCAACAGGTCGCAAACCATGAATAAATCCTCCTCATCTGCGAAAGGTATGAGAGGTGGAGATATATGAGTGCTCAGCGGCATCAAAAGAAATGCACAGAGTTAATTTGCATTTTGATTGCCAATCAGCAACGGCATCAGACAGATAGAAAAGGCGAGAGATGGCGAGCAACAGGAGCCACAAAGCTTCCACAGGTAGCTCTGGCAACTTATTTGCATATACCTTTAAGGATGTAGCATACATACAGTCGACATGTGTACGAGAAATACTAGGGTGGACTAGGTGAAAGAATGAACTATACAAGTCACATTGTAAAATGGTATTCTTATGATCTTTTATTAGAAATTCGAGATTTGATCGCCGATTTTTATAATTTCATTTTTAAATAATTAAAAATGCAAAATATTTTAAAATCTTCTGAGAAAGATATTATTAAGAACTTCGATCACATCCTTTTTAAATAAGATATTCAAGCAGTGGTAACGCTGCGTATGATTGATACGCTGTGAAACCATTTCCATTCCAAGTTGTTTCTTAAGGTCCACCCCAATATACATATGTAGAGACTTGTGTTTCGGATATTGCGAATTTCGAGCTAGTCTATCTCTCTGTTGTGGGTTTGCGGGCACTTACCCTGGAATGAGAACCACAAATTGACGAGAAACGGATGCTCCAATGAGGATAGCAGCTCCACCTCCTTGATGACCCCGCCAAGAGCTCCACGCAGCTCGCAGGCAGAGCGACTGACGTACTTCATGGCGTACAGGATGCCGCTGTCGCGCTTCTGGACGATGCACACCTGAATAAAGAGCCAAATCGTAAAAGGGGACAGCTCCCAGAGGGGTCTTGCAGGAACCTACCTTTCCGAAGCTGCCCTTGCCTATGGCCCGTAGAATTTGGAAGTGGTCGAAATTGACTGGAAGGACAAGGAGAGTGAAGAAGTGTTCAGAGTGGCAATTTATTCCATTGAGTGTCCACACACCCCCTGGCTGTGGCTGGGATGGAGCAGCATGTAGCCCATGGTGGGTGCATCGCCTGGGCAAGAGGACTTCGAGAGAACCTGGCGCAGCTGATGGCGCTGTCGCGGGCACATGGCGAACGGCGGCAGGGGATCCACTTGAAGAAGCCGCAGATTGGGAAACCTTAGCCCGACCAGAGCCTCGAAGTGCTCCCTGTCAAGGTAGCTGAGCCGCAACTCATTCAGGCGCCGGCTAGCGCTAGCCAGCAGGAACTGGAAGTCACCGCCGTTCACAGGCACCTCCAGCAGGTTCAGTTCGATCCCAGTCAGTCGGCGACGCCAGATGCTGCGCAGCAGGGGACGACAGCTTTCGTAGGCCTGCAGCATGGCAATCTGGTCGGGGAGCCCAAGGAACTCCAGGATCCTCGTCAGGCTAAGGTCGTCCAACAGCTCCATGTCCTCCCACAACGACTCGCCCCGGGTGTGTGTGGCAACGTGATATGGAAATTTGCCCAGTTTTTATTGCCCCTACCCGCTCCCGGCTACTCTGATGTTTGTCCCATGTGGCAATTACCCAAACCCATATCCATATCCATTCCCAGTAACTGCCGGCACCCGTGCCCACACTCACCATCGTCGTCGGCGAGCAGACTCGCGTCGGATCTGCTCGATGTGTTGGCGCCCATGCTGCTACATCAATGGGTTGGACCGACCTTGTTCCACTGCTCCCGCCTTGGGGCCGTCCACTTGTCCAGATGCCGTCCAATTGGCCTCTCTGCCGCCCCAGCCTCGGGTGCCTCGGGTCCCTGCGCTTGGCCCAGTCCCTGTGTTGTTGATGTTTGCTCGTTGTGCCGGCTGGCTGCACAAGTACGTATTCGTATTTCCGGGTGTTGCTACAAATTGGATTCACCTGAAACGAGGGGCTAAGTTGTAGATTGATTGGGCGCCAGAGATACGACACGGTACACAGCTACCACGGATGATGCTGGGCAAAAAATTAAGGCGGCAATTCCACAATGTGGTGGTTACCTTACTGGCTTTACACAACACCTTTTTACAGGAGCAGTATTTGTTTTGAATTATTTAATTATTTGTGGTTTGGAAATAAAGTTTTTCTAGGACCTAATTCTAGAAAGAATCCTTCGGCTATTAGGAAAATATTCGCCATTTCTGATGCTATTTAATTCAAGAACACTTGTTTACTAATTCACTTTTATACTATTATTTAAAAAACAAATGGAACATCTGTTCAAAACAGTTTACAAAAAAGTTTTCGCGAATAGCTTTTGCAATATTTATTGGAGGCTGGCCACTCTAATCCGTTATCGATTGCAACAATGCAACTCTTGCAAATACCTTGCGCGCCTTGTTTAATTCTGTTTATTTAAGATAAGAAATAAATAGTTTAATTATTAATTAACAAGAAGATAAACTATGTATTGCACTGTTCACAGCAATTTTACATTCTTAGATGCCAACACATAAAATGTTTTTTTTTTTGTATCAGTAGTTTGTAATTACATACTTGTATTTTTTGGATCTAAGTAGGCCTATATGTCATAAGTCATAGATATATATTTCATTTTGGTTTTACAACCATTCACTCCCCACCGTAGAAATCACACCTGGTGTTCAGAGACATAGTAAGGTGCAAAGCGTATTATACAGAGACGCCACAACATGAACTGCGAGGAGGAGTCCATTAAGATCCGCGCCAAGGGACGAAGCCTCGAGGCCATCGTCTCGCTGCGCCAGAACGAGTTGATCCAGAACCTGCGCGCCCTGGTGGCCGTGCGCTTCGAGCAGGCCATCTCCCAGATCGTGCTGGTCTTCGCCGGCGAGGTGCTCAGCGATGAGGGTACCATCGCCAGTCGCGGCATCATCTCAGGGGTCACGGTGCATGTGGTGTGTCGTCCGGGCCAGTCCGGCCCCGCCACTCCGTCGGTGGAGCTCAAGCCGCAGCTGGATCCGTTGCGCACGCGTGGCGCTGCCTCACTAGCCCGAATCCTCGGACATCCCAAGGTGCTGCGCGGCTTGTTCCAGGCAGACTCGCGTATCCGGTGCCTGATCGAGGGGAACCCCATGCTGCGCCACTACCTGAACAGTGACCGCAACCTGCGCGAGATGGTGTCGCAGGTTTTCGGTCCAGCCAGGCAGGAGATGGAGCGCCGCCGGGATCTCTACCATCTGCGCCTGGAGCTGATTCCGGGCGGATACAAGCTGCTGGGCCGACTGAGCTACTTCATACACCAGGCCTACGAGAATAAAGTGGCCAGGGGCTTCCAGAAACTCTCGCGCGGCACCGGCGACGGCACGAATCCGCAGCGCGGGATGATGAACAACCAACCGCTACCGAATCCCTGGCTCCTTAAGCCGCCCGTATCTTGGGCCACCATGGACGCAAGAATGCGGGCGAGATGTGATCGCGTACTGAAGGCCATTGAGATGGGCGACTTGCAGCTGCTGCGCAAATCGTCGCTGTTGACACATCGCTTCCTCGAGGAGCAGGAAGGTACTACCGAAGAGGATAAGGATACGGAGTCATCGCCATCTGTGGCCCCGGAGGACCCGAAGCCATCCCAACCTCCGGTGAAGAAAAGGGAAGTGTTATTCTACGGACGCGAGGGCTACCAGGACCAGCTGGAGCAGCTAGTCCAGTTGGGCTACACGGACCGGCACCGCAACCTGTGCGCCCTCCGGATCTCGCTGGGCAACGTGGACAGCGCCGTCCGGTTGCTGGACCACTGGAATCGTTCGGGGGAATAACGAGTTGCGTTCCTGCCACCATTTATTTCGTTTTGTTTTTGGCTGCGTCGTTGTAACCCAACTGAAAACCACTGAGATCCACTATATACAATTAAAACCGGAGAAATTATAAATTTATGCAGTTATGTGGCCGCTGTGCATTTTTATTTGATCCAAAACATATTTCTACCTTTTAAGGTAATATTAATAGTAGAAAATGGGAAAACCATTAAAGATATATTCTATTTATGAATTCTTAGCTGACCATATAGGCAAAACCACTAATTATGCTCGGACGTTGTTGACTTTGACCACTGTGCCACATCCTGGACACCTACCTTGCCCCAGTTGTTGCAATGATTGATGGCACCTAGTTTCTCAAGCCTTGCATATGTATTTGATTGCTCTCCAATGTCCCATTCCCGGCTTCCACTCGGTAATATTTTCATTCTTTCCACCATCCATCACAAGGACCTCTCTTGAAAGTCTCCGACAGATTCCATCGCCTCTCGTCTATCAAGTGGGTTGGCTGGCTGCCCCCAGGCAATCGGAATCGTATCAATTTTTTGCCATTTGCCATCAGCTCACACACCTGACCCGCTCACACACAGAGCCACCAACCGAACCAATAATTCACCTGTGATACCTACAAACATATGTCAATTTTATTTCTCCTTTGAGGGCTTAAAGGATGAATATTTTTGTCTAGTAAGTTATACCCCCTTGATCAGCACAAGCAGGAAATTGAATCCATTAAGCATTATAATTACATATGGGACTTGAATAGGCTTTTAGAATTTAAAACTTACATGAGAGTTGTCAAATTTGTAGTTAAAAAGATCTCCTGACACTTAACACATTTTGTGCTTATAAATATTGAGTGAAGATTGTTTAATTTCCTATAATTTCTATTCTATTATTAAAGGATAGCAAATTTATTCACATTTTTAAGCAATACCATACCCATTAGATTACATTGCTTAAATAATTAAATAGTACAATTATAAGGAACTGAAGGCTTGTACCCGTGCCGTATATATTCTCGCTGGTAGGTCACCTTATTGCTTTCTAAGGCTTTCTCTTTACAGGAGGAAAACACCTTCAACTGAGTTCAAGTTGATTTCTGTTTTATTCTGATCATTATACACCCTTAAACGGATAGCTTCCGCCTTTAAATTGCTGGTTTTGTAATGTTCGAGGAATGAATTATAAATTTGATTTAAAATTGTATGTTTTAGTAATTGTAGAGTGTGGATTGCTCCCTTGCTTCCATGGAACTAAACTCATTTGAATGCAAAAGCAGCAGCAAGAACAGTGTCATTAAGGCCTTCAGAAAAAGTCCTCCCAGATGGGCGGACTTAGCCAAAGAAATTGTGACAAAAGCGACGCTTTGCCAGCCCCAGTCCCGACGGCATCTGCCGTCCTGGAGACCTGGCTGCTTCATTAGAGCCCTGACTGTCTCCCAAGGAAAGGGGGAGTCAGGAAGTCCTGGCTATGCTTGTGTTTGCGTTCCTTGTAGCTCTGTAGCTGGCAGAGCTGTTGCCACCAGCGCTAATGTAGCGAAACAAGCGTCCATTTTGCTCACTCATTTTGCATTTAAATATTTTATGAAATCGACAAAGAGCCAGGCAGCCAGCCAACCCTGCCAGTGTCCTTTGAAGCGATTGCTGTGCCGGAAAAAGTGTCACCTTGAAATGGCCAGAGGATTCGGGTTGCTGTGAAAGGTGTTTCAGTTTTCATTTTAGTTTGTGTGCGCCAGCGCTCCTCCTCTTCTTTTTTATTTCGTCTGCCGGTGCTAGAGGCCACATCGCAGCAGCACCGTCAACGGCAGCGGCAGCGACAGCTTTTATTTAAATTAGAAGTCCTTTATTGAGTTACCAGCAGTGAGCAACAATTTCCTCAACTTTGGTGTGGTTGTGGCCAGCCACAGTTGCGGTGGCACACCCCCAGGCTTCCACTCCCACTTCTCTTTCATCCGATTGCGAGTTTTCAAAGGAGTCGCCTGCTAGATGTTAATTTCGGAACGGATGCGTTATCCTGTGAAGCAAATAGCTTCATAGACACTCGCATTTCGCCTGTGACACATATCAAATTCGTACCCAGTTTCATCTTTGGGGGGTTCTCTTTATAATTCTATGTTTTGTGGCTTGCTTCAATGTATTTTAAGAAGTCCTGAGCTGACAGATGCATGGTTCAAGAGTTCGCTTTAATTTTACCCATTTTCCGGCTTCCCCTTTGCAAAGTGAATTCAGATTTAGTTGCTTTTTAGAATAAGTTTGCAAGCAAATGGAATTCTGGGAAGTATGAACCAGACAACGGTTGTATGTTTGAATGGATAAGTTCTTAGAAAATATTAATTTCTTTTATTTAAAAAGAATAAAAACAAAAAAGAAAGCACTCTTGACTGTGAGATAGCCGGTAGGCAAAGTTTGTGCATTAAATTAAGATACAGAAGCGTTTTCCAGCAGGCATTTTTCCGAGACTCTATCTCTCCGGTACTCGCCGTCCTGGCTGGGACTCGAACTCGCTTCTCCCGGGGTGAGAGAGAGACTAAGGCGACGGCAAGATAGAACTCTACTACTCTCTAATAACTCTTTTATTTATCATCAGATTGTTCTGAAAATTGGGGAAATATTTCCCACATTACTAATAATTTTTCGGTATATATATATATATATATATATATAGAACTACATTGCTTTTGATAAACTAAAAAAGGGCAAGTACATCTAATATTTTAACAACACTTAATAAAGGAAGCGTTCCAGTCACTTTATGGCAAACTAAAGCACTTTGAGTGCTTTTTTTTTTGCCTGACAGAAAGAGCCCTTAAATTTCCATGTCGATGTGGCCTTAAAAGCTCTGCCTCCCCAAAGGATGGGGAAGGATTAAAGGGATATCCTTTCGTGCCTATGTGTATACTTTTAGGCGCGAGGCTGAGCATGAGCGGATGCCGCATTTGGATTTATGAATATGGGGGCAGCGTTAAACGGATTTCACCTTAAGATGGCTGTCGCACTCGGGCTAACAATCTTTCATCTCTGGGGAAAGCGATTTCGGCTCAAATTGAAACTCAGATGTTTCTTTCGTGCGCCTGATGCCGCGTTAGGTTCCGCATGAAAGCGTCTTTGTTTCGCCAGCTCCAATGTCCTGCCTGCCCCAGTCATCTGGCTGTCTGACTGACTGACAAGATTAGGATGAGGCTTCAAACCGTGCGCACACACGTCTCATCCAGAGTTGCACATTTCACGCCACAGTGGCCGCCGAAAATAAGCGCCGGAATTTCAGGGTGAAGGCTCTGCTCTGCCCCCATCGATTGATTTTGCTTAATTAACAAACGCACAGAAACAGCCAGGCCGAAATGGGTCAAATGGCGGCCTGCTGTGCCGGCAATTAGCAAATGAGTTATGAATACATTAAGAGCAACCTGAATACACAGTGAAAGATGATCTGAAAATATATATGTATACTATATACTTTCCCAAACCAAAGCCTTCGCCATTAATCAATTGACGCGTTGGCTTAACGGCGTAAAAACAAAATTGTCAAATGTCGAACATCGAGCGGTTAGACAACAACGTCAAAACGAGTGACAGCTGAATCAATCAAAGCGCTGCCAAAATCCTGCTTAGTCGGCGCCCTCCCCTACGGGTGGCTGCCTGCTGCGGGTTCCAATTAGAGGAATGCTTAATTAACAGCCGGGCTCCAAGCTGTTTCGTATTCTTTTCTTGTTTTCCCCATCCCGCTGGAGCCTGGAGCGTGAGTCGGCAGCTCGCCGCAAAAACTAACAAGGACGCCTCGGAAGTCGGCGACAGCAGGCGCCCATCAATCCTGGCAGCCAGCCATCCATCCATTTATCCAGAACCCGAACCTGAGCCTTGGCCCTGAACCCTTCATTAACAGCTGGACAATGGCAAGAGTAAACACCGGGAAATCAGCTTTGGAAATTTACATTTTTTATTTTCCCTTCTCGCCCTGCCGTATCTCGCCCTTCTTTTTTACCTTTAATGAGAAAATGCTGTGGCCTTGTAGCTTAAGTTTTAAAAAAGCAATCATCTTTTGTTCTGGATGTCAAAGGAATACATTAACTTTCGCTTAATTGCAAACATTGCTAAAAAGGAGCGTTTTTCCACATGGTTCCTTAGTAATTAAGAAATTTCTTGCTGCTTGGTTTTCATTTTATTCAACCAGAGATTGTAAATATAAGTCTCTGGATCGAGGTGTTGCCAAACCAAAATTAATGTGCTTTCTTCATGTTTCTGGCAACTTTTGGTTGTCTGGCAACATTTATTTTGAATATTTGAAATTATAAAAAGAACCCTTAAAATTTTTAATAATACAAATAGGACTCAATATATAAGAAATTCATTCAATTTTAAAATGAAAGTTTCAACTGTTACAGTTCCTTTGTATTTATTTCCACTAAAGCCGTAGCATGTAAGCGGTATTTATTCTATTTTGATACGAAAAGTAGCGACAAACTACGCCAAAGCAATAGGGGCACAAAAGTTGCCGTAATCTGTGGTAAACGGCACCGTTCCTTGCTGGGAGCCTGTTAAAGGATTACAAGTGTTGACAAGATCCCACTGTCAGTGGAAGTGATAGCAATGACTGCCACTAGGCAGAGATTTTCCCACGCCCCAGCCGTAAGTACTGGGGCGTGTGTGCGTGAGTGTGTGGGGCAGAACTTAATGGCGACGCCCTTGCTCCTAACATTACTTAATCATAATTCATTCCAGACCCTGACCAGGACTCTTCACAGGACATTAACACTAATCCTTGAGCAGAGGAGGAGGCAGCAGTCGTGCCATAAGCTCCATGTAATGGTCCAGGGCATCGTAAACGAGCGAATTTTATAGCGATTTCTGTTTACGGTCCAGGAGTTCAGAGAACAAATATTATTTAGATTACATTATGCGTATGTGCTGTGGCGTTTATGCTTTTCCTGTGTGTGCTTTATGTTTTTAAAATTTCCTGGGCCATCATGCCGTTGCCACTGACCCTGTTCAAATACGTAAAATATTTATGTTTTTCCCTACACATTTCCCAGGTGGAAAATTTAATTCAAATATTTGCAGGAAGTTGCCTTCCAATTTGTTTGTTTTGCAATTGTTCCTTCATGCATTGCTGACTGCGAAAGGCAGGACAAAACAAAAATCCAGGCAATTGGATTCTCTTTCAAATTGAATTAATTGCCAGACCAGAGTGCCCTTTATTGCCCGCCCGGGTGTATAAAGAGCCTGTTACTCAGTTCAGAGCGGATGACATCATCATCATCATTATTCCGTGTCGAGAGTCGCAGAGGAAAAATCTATAATTTGAAGCGACTCGATGGAGCCGCGGGTTTCATGTTTACGACCGCGCAACTGAGTTGCCGGCGCTCCAATTTAATTTATGTGTTCCCTCAGTGCTTGTAAGCAAGCCGCTGTAATGTCTTAATGCTCGTCCTTTGCATAATCCAAATCAAAATGTGAGTTGGTTTCATATTAGCATAGATAACTCATTGCCGGAGCGACGGGCAACAGCTAGGGAGATAAGGGCAGGAGGACAGGACACCAGGCCAGCAGGGCAGCCACCCCCAAAACACTTCAGGAATCAAGCTGACAACTGAATTCAATGCTGCCGAAATGAAGCAGCAGCAGAGTTCATTGACATCTCGTGTCGGGGTGCCTGCTCGATGGGGCAGCAAAAATAGCAGTTCCGTCGGTCAGTGCCGTCATTTTGTCCTTTTTCTGGTCAAATTAGTTAGCAGAAAAGTATTAACAGAAGTTAACTATTTAATTTATTTTGTTCTTTATTCTATTTATTTATTTATATTTATAAACAAATATTATAGTTATCTCTTGGGTAATCTCTGCACTCAACCGCCAAAGATAGAAATCATAAGGAGAAATTAAGTTCCGGATATTTTATAGTCGGGAAAATAAAGAAGAACCTATAATATTCGCTGTACTCAACTGCCAAAATGTAAGCGATGCCTTTAAATGTGAGTTTCTCGTGTACTTAAGAGTCAGGACAATAAAATATTGCCTTGTAGATTGTTTTTCTTTATTTTTGAGATAACTGACTTACTCATTTGGTAAAAAGTCTTTATTAGACATTCTTCATCCTTATAACCTTATGGAAAAAACCCACCTAGAAATTCTGCAAAATTTCTTAGAAAACCAGTTCTGCACAGTTGATTGTCCTTTGTTCGAAACTGTTGTCCTTTTGCCCCTAACATATTGTGAGCAGCACTGTGGCACACACACACGCTCGTGCCTACAAAATTTGCTTAAGTCAGCAGCGCACTCGGAAAATATTTTCTAGCGAAAATCTCATAACATTCTTGAGGAAGAAGGAGGCCAAAGAAGGCTACCACCACTTGGCGTCCTTTGAATTTATCGATTGGCGTTGCTCACAGCGTAGCATGCATGTGTGGTGGCGTCGTGTCAGACCCATTCAAATTGCACTCGCAATACTCGCGCCCCATGTAAATGGTCCAAAAAGCTGGACTCATAACGAGCTCCAAGACATTTTTGCTGCCACACTCGCCCACACCCAGAGTGCATACCTGAGTGTTGCTGATGTTATTGCCGCTTTGAACCCAGCTTGATGGATATATGTACGTACATATGTAAATACTTTTGTGACTGGCGCCGGCAAAAAGTCACGCGATTGTCAAGATAACACTCACACACCGATATGCAATGGCCACTGTTACACTTATTTACGTATTCGCCTGGTTCGCGACCCGGCTGAGATATGGCGTCGTCCCGTAGTGCAAACAACCGTTATTTGGCACCGCCAGCGAGCAACTGAATCTGTTTTGGATGCAACCTTTGTTTACCGCTATCGCGCGAGAGAAAGAGAGAGAGAAGGGAAAGAGGCGCAGGCGCTCGAGAGTGAGTCGGAGAAAGTACTCTCTATCTCTCTGTTGGCCAAATCCGTGCGGCCCTTATGAATGAACGCCAATTAGCCAAGTTGGCTAGCTACACTTTATTATCATGATTACTTTCGCTACGATTATGATTTGGGGCTCTGTTTAGATGGCCTACTTTTGGGGGACGCCAAGGAGGCGCATCCCACTTGGACGTCAAACTGATTGCGCGCATATTTCGCCATCATCCGTCTCCTGCGAGTTAACGGATGAGCTAACTTGCATCCGACTTGAGGCAGGACCTCCTCAATTAAAGTCAATTAATTTCAAAAAGTAAGAAAATTCAATATTTATGCCTCGCAGCTTGGTTTTACGCTTAGATAAATGCGTGTGCGAGAAAAAGTAACATCAAAATATATTACGATATGTAATCATAGCCTAATTTTGCTTAAAAGGAAAGAAAATAACATTGTTTCCCTTTAAAAATTAAACTTAACTTAATTATAGACCTCTACCAAATTGCAAAGGCTTGCTTGTTGAATAAAACCAAACTAGTTTAACATAAAGTCTTCATGGCCTGTGGCATATGAAGCTTAAACAAACAGCTTTTCATTATAGCCTTGGATTAGCCTCTCAAAATGTAAATCCAATAATAGGAATTATTTAATAAACAACACGTAAAAGGTTCTGGGAAAACGTTTCAATATATGTATACATACGTATGTATATACACTCATATGTCTGTGTGCCTAGGTGTTTTCCGCATCCTGTGAGGTGAGAAAGTTGGAGCGCTTTTCGCCTCAGCCTCTGCCTTTGTGCAATGCCGCCTTGCCATTTCGCGTGGCATACTTTTGTGGGCCGTGCGCATTGTTTACACGAAATTTCATTGTTTATTCTGCTGATAATGCTCAAAAAAGATACAAGTGAGAGAAAGAAAGAAAAGCGAAATATCTCCGGCGAAATACATGTACACAATCAAGCACATTCCGAGGAGCGGCGAGGCGCCTGACTCCCAAAATTCAATTCCTGCCTGGCCCTGAAAAGGCTATTTAAATTCGAGAAAGTCAAAATTGTTTGTCTTATGCGAAGCAAGAACAATAATCCAATGTGGTTTAGGGCACTCGGTGAATGGGCAATGGGGCTGGGTGAGTTTCTGCGGCTTCCGAGGGCCTTAAAGGGGCGTCCTGCCTCCTTCTTCTTGATTATTCACTCGGAAAAGGGCCCCCAATGTCTGGCTAGGGTTAAGTCAGTGAATTCTAAGGACGAGATTAATTTCGATATTTCCTTCAATTTCAATCTCATATTTCAGCCATTCGGTGCATTAGCCAGCGACCTTCACGAGGCATACACTATGGGCGTCTTGAACTCAGCCACAAATCCAAGGACTCCTTCACTTTCGACCTCTTGGCTCACAGCATTTAATTACGAGCAGCACCACAAGACTCGCCTGGGATTTCAATTAATTGAATTAAAAGGCCGTTTCAAACGTAATTGGAATGGCAATGGCAAGGCTCAGCTTACGAACTCTGAACTCTGCCATCGTCTGGACTTGTTATGTATTATAATTTACAGTCATTGACAGCAATAGCTTTTGCCGATTGCTGGTGATTTGTCGACTTAACCACTAATTAAGCTAATTCGGGGTTATTAACTCGAAAAGATTCTTAAGAAATACAATATGGAGTATAATATGGGTCTGCTATTGTAAATTTCCCCTGCCTGCATATCCCCTTATGTGTGAGACAGCTTTGACTTTACTTACTTGAAATGTATTAAAACCAAACAAAATGCAATCAATATGAAAACTTTCCCCCGCATTTGAATGCATCGATTGGAAAGCACTTAAAGCGCTTACTATTTCCCAAACGTCCGTTTGTCGGAGCCTTTCGTGTGGCAACCGGTCTGAAATTGTTGCAAAACTCGAGTGATGTATTCTTATCTGGCAAAAAACATGTGTACAGCTCTGTTATTGCCCAGAATATTAAATGCCCTTACCCACAGGGTCCTCAGAAATGGACTGCCAGATTACGAGCGTTGGCTGGCCATCAACATTTCAGTATGTAGAATTCGTGGGAAAACACAGGTATGGTCGGATAGAAAAAACTGAAATTAATTTCAGCAAAAAAATGTGGCCTACCCCAGGAAAATAACCCATTAAGTGTTCTCCTTATCCCCCCTTACATCACAAACACCGACAGGCGTACGTGATGAGTGTTCACTCGAACATCGAACATCCAAAAAAACAAACGTACTGCCGCCAGACAAAAAACCCAAAATGGGAAAAGGACGACCCCAGTTTCAATTGTTAATGTTGGCCAACAGCTGCGGTGCCCCGAATTCCGAAAGACACATACGAGTTGATATTATCATTTCGCTTCAAAGGAAGTTTTATAATTAAAAGTTTAAATGCAAGTTACATGTACTCGAGATTCCGGTCGGATTTAAACTTGATGCAATATTAATTGGGGGTATTTAAGGCTCGTTGCGGGCTCCGGTGGATGGCAAATTGATTGCGATATTCGTTCACCGCCTTATTCCGTTCCATTAGCTCGACGACAAATTGCGTAATGGCTGTGGCAGTGTTAAAGGCGCTTTGCATTACGCTAATTGTTTTGCATTAATAATCGGCACAGCCAGCCACTCGGTAAGTCAGGAGATCCTGCCTCTTGCGAGCGAGCATCAAAGCATCCAGGACCATCATCCGGCCAAATGTCAACGGAGGCGTTTGGCACCAGGGTACACTGTGGGAAAAGGCTTTTTATCTCTATTAAGACGGGAATTTATTTTAAAAATGTACGCTTATAGAGAAAATAATCCAAGCTTCAATCAGTTTCAGGATTATATCAAACAGATGGTTAAATATAGATTAAAGGTCGGGCTATATCTTAATTCTCCGTGTACACCGTACAGTTCTATTAATGCTCTATGAGCTACGGAGCCGAGCGGTTTCCATGAAGCTGTAAGAGCGGCATGTTGAGCATTTCATTACGGCTGCAGGACATGCCGGGGATTAGTTATGCATGCATGAGCTGGGACAAGGACTGAAGCCGGATCTGGCCGGCTCTGGGAAGGGCTTGTCACCGGAGCCAAGACCACAAGTTGGTTATACAAAGTTTTTACTCTCCCCCCACTCACAGGAAGTGCCAAAAGGGATGTGGGGTTTAAGAAGGTTAACGAGAAGAAGAAAAAAACATAGCTAGTGGAGCACCATCCAAGGCTTCCGAGTTGAAGTAATTTGCGATAAGTTCGTGTGGCCATTTGGCTACCAACGTTTTTTGTCTGCTCAAAGGATCGCCCGTCCTTTGTCTTCCTCTCCCGTCCCGATTGGTTTTTTTCAGCACAAGCCATTAATTACACTTTTTGTTTCCCATTTCCCATCCGGAACTTCACAATTGCATTAAATACACGACCGAATGCGCAATCATTGTGTGTGGACGCTGGTGTAAATGCAGAATTTCGTTTGCTCTATAGAATTCATTTTCAATTAATGTCATTTCGTCGTGTTTTCTGCCCTTAGGGAAATTAAATGGGCGTTGGGCGCTTAAACTTAATTAAACAATACAAGTACAGTCATTAAAAAAAGCAGGGAAATGAATTTATGCATGGATAACTTAATTATCAGCTACATTTTCATTTAAATGGGCACAATAGGCCTGATTTTCTCCTCAAACCAACCTTGGCGCAAGGCCTTACCCTTTTAGGCCCAAAGACAATCTTGTTCACACCAAGTTATTTATGTAGTTACACAGGCAAACCAATTGACGAGGCAGAAGACCTCTCCCTTTTCCGGATTCCTAATGGGCGCCAGTGTGTCCGCCCCGTCTCGGTCACCGATACCCTGGGCCCACCATCAATAATTGCCTCTAATGGGCCTGCTAGTCAAGCGGACAGCCATGACTCATAAATGCCAATCACTGGGACCTCCAGCTGGCATGTGGATGTTTATGTAGGCCGTAGGAGGGGATGAGCTGGGGCTCTAGGTGCTGGGGATAACCCAGTAAACTCGGCGGCACACATTTCGCCTTTATTATCAAACTTTATGTCGTCCTTTGTGTGGTCGTTGGCTGTTGGTTTTGGCCAGATGGCAGTGGATTATTATTGCATATGTTATGATAAGCGTTGGCACCTCGCTCCGAGCACCTCCAGCCATCATCGGCTCCCGGCTCAGGCACATGCGGGTCGTCGTGGGTGATAACATAATAACAACAGGGTCATAAAAAAGGTTTGTTTGCTTCGAGGCGGGCAGAGTCCGCAGTTTATTGCTGGCAGGAGGGAGGAGCCATGGGAGGCAACTCGCTGAGCCACTGGCCACGTGACCTGAGAGGCCTGCCTCCTGCGATTGCCGCCGGCCATCGTAAAAGCAATTGTTGATGTTTTATGCTCAACTAATATTGTTTGTTGTTTGTTTTCTCAGGCTGCACTTGAATGGCTTGGCTTTAATTTCAGTATTTCAATCCTGTCGAGGCAATCATAAGATTGCTGGAAAATTTGCAAAGATTTCTGGCCAAGGCTCTCTTTACTTTTAAGGTATTTCCTATCTAAAAAAGGGTTATTCACTCTATAAGCCATACTTTTCTTTACTTCCTTGCTAAAACTTTTTCAATTATATTTTTCCCTACTATTTTTGTAAACAATTTGACCTTGGTTTTTTCTATTGTTGTCAGCGTCTTATGACTTCTCTTGCTGCCAATTAGATGCTACGTGCAGTGAGTGCAAAGCGTTATAAAGGATTCACCATCAGAAAAATAGCAACCGGAGGAGAGCAACATAAACAGAAGCCATAGAAATAAGCAAAAACGGGGCAACTCTCGAGAGCAATTTTCGCAGAGTCAACACAGAAAAGAGGAAAAGTGCAATTGCGCCTGCCTTGTTCGGCATGTTGGCAAACAGAAAAAGTTTTCCGAGCTCTGGTCCAGAGCAAGTGCCACACTCTGTGGGCTTAAAGTTTTCATTATTTATGCTGTCAAATAAGAGCAAGAATCTGTCCATTTCCGAATGGAGAATTTTAAAGCTGCCACGTACACGAATACCTCTGGGGATAAGTAAGTCGAAATGTACGAGAGAAAAGAGCAATTAAAAGGGAGTAGTGTTCGTGGTCTTTGAATTTACATTTGTTACAACACAGTTCAGGTGTATTTTAGCCTGGAAATGGCTCATTGAGCTTATCGCTTTATAAGCCAAGACTGGCAAATTATCTAAAATAAATAAAAAATATTTATTATTTAAAACTTGTATCTAAATCGGACATAACAGATATTCATTCAATAAACATCATTCCTTCTCTGAAGAAATCATTTCAAAAATAAAACAATTTGTGATTTTGGCTTCTTTATCAGCCACCGTATAAAGTGATCAGAGTCCTGGATTTGGGCCAGTTTAAAGATAAAGTTGGCGGGCACGAGATGGCACTCGGACAGGGTAAACATGCCCTTTCCCTTGGCCTTCAAGTTGGGCAAACAAGTGTTTGGAAGCCAGCAGTCAAGAGCTCAAAGCCTTAGCTTAAGTCGGAGGCAAAAGGCAAACAGACTGAAAATGAGATTTACGACTCGTAGGCAGAGCAGGGAGCGAAAGCAGAGGATGCAGTGCCAGGACACAAGTTCAAGTGGTTCGGAATGCTTTCCTACGCACTAGACCCCTCGCACATATGTTCGCCCGAATTTGAGGATTCCGGAAAGGCTCCTAGACATGAAAGTCAATCAGCAGAGCAGGGACACCTTTAATGTGTTGTCAGGGACTTCAAATACACAGTTTCAGGTAACAAAGTGGATCTGTGTACATTGTCAGGATGTCAGTGAGGGCTTTTTATTGACATACTTCCGCTTCGATGGCTAAACATGGCGAACATCCATCAAAAACTTTAATTCAGATGTTAATGCCGGAAAAACAGGGTTTTTCTGATAGCAACCTATAAAAGTGAGATAATTCTATAAACAATTTCACAGAAAATCCTTACAAAGTAGCTTGTTGAATTTCGCTTAAATGTGTTCTTTATAACACACTTTATTTGTTTATTTATGGTTAAGCTATTAATCCGATACATTACGAAACATTGAGCTGGAAAGTAATGAATTTATTCAGCAATTTAATGGAATTCCATAGAAAAACCCTCCGATGTGTTGATGGAATGCCTGCGTACCACATCATTAATTGGCCAATTTTCGGCACTCCAACAATCAGTTTAATTGATAGCCGGCATTCGCATATGCTCTTCTTTCTAATTTCATGGGAACTCGGTGCAGGGATCCACTGTTACCACGGGCTTATCTCAGCGTGTGTTGAATATGGCTAATTGGCCTTAATACCTATCAAGTTTGCCTCCCTCACGGATTCCGTAAAATCGCTGTTTTCCCGGTCTGCCGCTATATGCTAATTAGTGGCTGGCCAAGAGGAGAGGTGCAGGAGTTTATGCAGCAGACCACAGCATTTTCCACCCACGATGGGAAACAACAGGAAATTATACTTTGCTTTAAAGCAGTAAATCAGGCGAAAAATGCTTCCAGGAAAACCTATATCATGTGGGCAGAAAATGTTTATTATACCCTTGCAGAGGATATTATAATTTTGACCGGAAGTTTGCATCGCAGTGAAGGAGGCATCTCCGTCCCCATAATGTACATATTTTCTTTATCAGCATCACCAGCCGAGTCGATCTAGCCAAGTCCGTCTATCGATTTTCAAAAATCCAATTGAAGACTGCAAAGATGTTAAAACTTCGGCGTACTGAAGTTAGATTCATTCCCTGTTTGTCCAAAAAAGATATCAGATTTTTCAATTTGAGGTCTTCTTAGGAGCCTCTCATAGCCAAAAAGAAAGATATAGCCAAAAGCCGTACTAGTATATTTTCCGATTTGCCGTTAAAATCTTGATTATTTACAATCCAAATTAAAAAAAAAAAAAAAAAAATTTGTTTCCATTTTTTCAAAATTATCAAAGGTCATTAAAATTGTCAAAAATTGAAAAAAAAAAAAATTCAAATTCAAATTTCCAAACTCAATATGCTGGTTTATTGTCCTAATAAAAACTAGCACGGAAAGCTTTCCAAATTAGCTTAGTTATGTTATGTCATTTTTAAACATAAATATGTCATAAAAAGTTATTATATTTTTATACACTTGCAGGCTATTATAATTTTGTTCAGAAGATGCCGTTTTGTCCCAATATTGCATTATAACTAAATGAACATCCCATTTGTCCCAAAAATGCAATATAGCTAAAGGTGCGTCACTGGTGCAATAATGCATTAAGTAAGCATATCTGTGCATCACTGATGCCAGTGAGATGCCTTTTTGTCCCAATAATGCAAAATAGCCAGATGAGCACCACTGATTTTAGTGAGGTGCCTTTTTGTCCCAATAATGCAAAATATCTAGATGAGCATCACTGATGCAAGTAAGATGCCTTTTGTCCCAATAGTGCAAAATAGCTAGATGAGCATCACTGATGCTAGTGAGATACCTTTTGTCCCAATAATGCAAAATAGCCAGATGAGCATCACTGATGCAAGTGAGATGCCTTTTGTCCCAATAATGCAAAATAGCTAGATGAGCATCACTGATGCAAGTGAAATGCCTTTTGTCCCAATAATGCAAAATAGCTAAATGAGTATCTCTGATGCAAGTGAGATGCCTTTTGTCCCAATAATGCAAAATAGCCAGATGAGCATCACTGATGCAAGTGAGATGCCTTTTGTCCCAATAATGCAAAATAGCTAGATGAGCATCACTGATGCAAGTGAGATGACTTTTTGTCCCAATAGTGCAAAATAGCTAGATGAGCATCACTGATGCAAGTGAGATGCCTTTTGTCCCAATAGTGCAAAATAGCTAGATGAACATCACTGATGCAAGTGAGATGCTTTTTGTCCCAATAGTGCAAAATAGCTAGATGAACATCACTGATGCAAGTGAGATGCCATTTTGTCCCAATAGTACAAAATCACTGATGCAAGTGAGATGCCTTTTGTCTTGCATCAGTGATGCTCATCTAGCTATTTTGTACCATTGGGACAAAAAATCATCTCACTTGCATCAGTGATGTTCATCTAGCTATTTTGCATTATTGGGACAAAAGGCATCTCACTAGCATCAGTGATGCTCATCTAGCTATTTTGCATTATTGGGAGAAAAGGCATCTCACTTGCATCAGTGATACTCATTTAGTTATTTTGCATTATTGGGACAAAAGGCATCTCACTAGCATCAGTGATGCCCATCTAGCTATTTTGCATTATTGGGACAAAAGGCATCTCACTTGCATCAGTGATACTCATTTAGCTATTTTGCATTATTGGGACAAAAGCCATCTCACTTGCATCAGTGATGCTCATCTAGCTATTTTGCACTATTGGGACAAAAGGCATCTCACTTGCATCAGTGATGCTCATCTAGCTATTTTGCACTATTGGGACAAAAGGCATCTCACTTGCATCAGTGATGCTCATCTAGCTATTTTGCACTATTGGAACAAAAGGCATCTCACTTGCATCAGTGGTAGTCATTTAGCTATTTTGCAATATTGGGACAAAACTGCATTTCACTAGCATCAGCGGTGCTCATTTAGCTATTTTGCATTATTGGGACAAAAAGGCATCTCACTGGTATCAGTGATGCATACCTAGCTGTATTTCATTATTGGGACAAAAAGGCATCTCACTGGCAGCAGTGATACATACCTAGCTACATTGCATTATTGGGACAAAATGGAATCTAACTGGCATCAGTTATGCATACCTAGCTATATTGCATTATTGGGACAAAAAGGCATATCACTGGTAGCAGTGATGCATACCTAGCTATATTGCATTATTGGGACAAAAAGGCATTTCTCTGGCATTAGTGATGCATACATTATTGAGACAAAAAGGCATCTCACTGGGATTAGTGGTGCACACCTAGCTATACTGCATTATTGGGACAAAGACAGAGATGCACACATTGCTGTAATGCATTGTTGGTTTAAAACTGCATTTCTCTTAATGCATTATTGGCACAAGCAATCATCCCTCTACCATCAGTGATGGCCAGATGCAACAGCCTTTTAGACGTTCACCTATTTCATTATTTCATTCAGTTTTCAAAACACCGCCGATGTGACAGCGACGTTGAGCTTATCTGTAGGAAAATAAAAAGTATGGAATTTTGTTTGTGCATAAGATGGGTAGCCCCAAAAGTATGCATCTCAGTAAAAAGTTATTCGCCCTTCTGCTGAGGCATCATTCTGTGGCATCATTTGAAAACCCAAAAATGTTCGAATTTAAGGTCTTCTTGGGAGCCTCTTATAGCCAAAAGGAAAGTAATAGCCAGAAGCCGTATATCTTTCGATTCGCCATTAAAATCCTAACTACTTACAATCAAAATTTTGAAAAAAATCAAATATTTTTGTTTTGCCATTTTTTCAAAATTTCATAAGGGGTTACATCATTAAAATTTTCAAAAATTGAAAAAAAAAATATTTTTTCAAATTTCTAAACTCAATATGCAGATATATTTTTCTAATAAAAACTAGCACGGAAAAGCTTTCCAAATTGAAATACATGCAATTTTTGCTTAGTTATGCCTTTTCTAAATTAGCAAACTGCAAGGGTATGTGAACTTCGGCTTTCCTTGTAGATTTGTAGGAAGTTTTATTGTCGAATTTTTGTATGTAATATTCATAAGAATTCTATACACTTTATTTTAATTTGAAATTAGTAAAAATTCATTTAAAATTAATGTTGCCAGAGGTTTGTTGACTGAAATATTAAATAGTCTACTTATATGGGTTGAACAGGTCTGGCGCCATCAGATTTTGGGGGCTGCTCGCCAGTGGCTTTCGGTTCAAGCCAAATCCCCTCCGGTTTAGTGCCACGAATTCAGAGCGTGTGCTATCAACAAATCGAAGCGAAACGAAACGAAACAAAAACCAATCAAATTCAATATAAATATTTGTCATAAAACCTTCTCTCGGTCGTTCGGGACAGATGGCCGATTGCCAGGCTAGGTCCTGGAGCACGTTCACCTCCGTTGGTCACGTGCGGGGCTGGGCTTCACAAATCGCAGCCTGGGAATGAGGAGGCAACACGAGTGCTGCATCAGTTCTACCATAAATGCTTCAAGGGCCTAATTAACCTGTCAGACTCAAGAGGAGCCAGCCGGTCGCCGCCGAATGGCCTACATGGAGGACAGACGGACATCAAACGACTTGGGCGGACGCGCCAGAACCGCCTCTTAACCGCCGAATAAATCCGCCTAAAATGCTAATTTCCCTTTTGGCTGGTCGGAAGGAGGCAACGTCCTAAAAACAATATCCTGTTTAGGGCTAAGCAAACGCAAAATCGCAGCCCAAACGAACCATATTCAATTTGCGTGTTGCTTTGGCGACGAAGGGAAATGAGTTTTCCATTCTCATTTCTGGTACTCGTCGTTGGCCCGAAATCCTCGCTTGGCCGCCTTGCCTCCCAAGCAAAAAGCCATGAATACTGGAAGCTGGTCTCTGGTCCAAAAACGGACCACATTTTATTCAAGTTTTTTAACTAATGCCCCGCATTCATCAGCGGCACACACACGCAGACACTGGGGAACCTTTTTGACATCCACAATATATTCGTGTGTGCGGCCTGATTAATGCTCGGCGTTTTGGACTGGAGACTGGGCCCATAAATCACTAATACTATGTGTTGTTACTAGGGCATTCAATTAAAGTACTTTCCCTACCTTGGCCCGTCGAATCCTGCGGTCCAAGGAGGTGATGACCGGCCGGGTTACCGGGTTATTTAAGTCAATTCAGCATGCAAGACGATACAGCCGCAGCACGCATTCCCTCGCTCCAGGATCTGTGCGCGTGTACATAAGTGATATTTATTCGCACTGTACCGACGACAGGCGCCGACCGATTCTCACTTCTGGGACTTCTTCGCACTCCAGTGTGTTTTCCCTCTGAACCGAACCGCTTTGTGAGGAGCAATCACCGCCCTGTTGAGCGTCCAAAGCCGAACTGAAACCACAACACAATTTGGCCAAGCGATTGGACCAAAAAGATGGAGGGGCTGGCGCAGGCGCAGATGCGAATGGAGTCAAAGTCTACTTCGAGGGGAATCGAGGAGGAGTCGAGAGCAAGTGTTACTTCAAGTGTTACTGTCGCGCGCCTGGCAGAGGACGAGGAGGAAGTGCCAACTGCACTTTTTCCGCTTGTGCTCGTCATTCCGCGTTGGCAGCGGAAATTTCAAATAAAATAGAATGGAATTATTTTCAGGGCAGATCCCCCCCATCATTAGAAGCAAAAATGCAAGCTTGAGTAGAGACATCTTGGCAAATAATTATCCAATGACAACAAAGGGATTCCTTTAAGAGTTTTAGTTACACAAAAGGTTTAAAATTCAGCTTTATTTGTGTTCCTAGAACTACAAACTAGTAAGGGAACTGTGCTCTTGCTAACGAGCAAGGGAAGTTCAGAGTAATAATAATAACAAATAATGAGAAGGGCTGGTAAACTACAAACTAACTTCAATCTGTCAATTATTTGCTTAGCCAGCATAAAGACTCAAATGTTTCAGCTTTCCAAATTGAAATAAATGCTATTTTAGCTTAATTATGTAATTTTTAAAGTTTGATTTGTTATCATATTTTCCGAATAATAATAGTAACAATTAATAAGTAGTAAGTAGCTGATAAACTACAAACTAACTTTAGTCTGCCAATTATTTGCTTAGCCAGCATAAAGACTCAAATGTCGACTGTTTTTGATACGCCCGCCTGTTGTTTGCGTATCTCGAAAGCGCTTGCAGGTGACACTTTTCATCCATAAGATGGCATCGACAGACAGACAGACAGACAGTGCTCCTTGAAATTCAGTTTTGCTGTTTTTCCCTCTCGCAGACAAAGGCTGCCACAATCGCATTGTGTCGACAGAGTGGGCCTCCCACGTCCGCGTCCCACGGTGCGGGTACGTGTTATAGTTGTTTTCCCTCTTTACCAGCTCAACAATAACAACATATGCTTTACAGTAAACACAATGTAATTAGTTGCCAAACAATTTGCCTGGTTAAAGCATCGAAAAGCCAACAGAAATGGTGTTGTTTTGGTAAAGTTTGTAAATTACACACAAGGCTTGAGCTTGACTGGTCTTCCTCCACGTGTTGCTGATAGACATCCATTGATGGCCCGATGTGGCCAATTAACTTGGTCAAGCAGTCGACGATTATCCAGGGCTCTGCGAAAACAGACACACCCCATTTAATTATCCCGAAACGGTCGACTTTACTTGAGCAGAGTTGTGTAATGACGCCGCCATCACCATTAACTCTCGTTATTTGTCTGCTGTGGCCCACTAAAGGCCACATCCTCGGGGCAATCGCCCTTTCGTTCGCTTAACCACGACAAAGCGCTTACAAAGGGTGCCCCCAGAGGACGAGCAATCTGAATCAATCACATGGCCAACCCAGAGAAGCTTAATCCCATCCCCAATCCCCCACTACTGTTGCGGTCTTTCTGGGACTGCACCTGCCTGATGCTGCTGCTCATTGTTGGAGCCCTCAAATGCAGCAATAGATGGAGGCATGCATATATGACGGGGCAACCTTCCAGTTGATTGCTTTTCCCGTAAAATCATAAACAGCGAACGAACCTTCACCCACAGTCAGAACTGTACTGTTTTAATATTAATAAATAATAAATTAAACAGAGAAAATTCAATTTCTATCAATGCCTAAAGCTTTGTAGCTTAAGGTTTTTCCCAGGATTAGGCATCAATAATTTAATCTCTTTAATAAAACTCAATTTTGCTTCATTTTTCTGAAACTAGCAAGAATTTATTAAATTATCAAAAGAAGGAGTACAAAAGAACTTAAAGAACAATTTGTTGGTGATACTTAAAATAGGTATTGTTTGCGCCTAGGTTACAAATAGTTGCATCTTTCAAAGTGTTCTTCGGCTTGGTTTAAACTCATTTGTTAACGAAAGCGTAAGAGTACCTAAATCCCCAAGGGGCCTTGGACAAAGTCAAGTCAAGGCAAATAAATGTTTAAAAAAAGCGAAAGAAGCTCAACTGATCAGTCTGTCAGTGTGTTTTTGCCTAAATTTAAACATAGAAAGTAGTAAGAGGCTAGTTAAAGTGCAGCTTTTGTGGTTGATGGTTGTTGGTTGGTTGCGGTTGCTATTCAATGATTAAATTAAACGTACGTACAAAATATTCTCTTTACAAACTAATATCAAAGTTTAGATATCAACAGTTTAATTCGTGGCCGACGCATGCTGCATGCGCGTTCCTTGCTCTCTCTATATGTTATTTTATTTGTATTTTTCATTGTTTGCCTTTAATATATGCGGTTTGTGTTTAAGCCCGTCGGGCTACCTGTTTCGTTCTTATAGTGGGATGGGTGGCTGCTTTTGTATTCAGTTCCATTGATTTGGTGGTTTGATAGATTGATAGATGGTTGCAAAGCTTTACTCGGATTGGTTAAACTAGTTCTATGGATCTTCTGCTAACTTACATGCAATCTATGACTTTGTATGCATTACGCGGTTATCACAATTCCATTTTCGTTTCCATTTCTTGTTGTTTTTGTTTTGTTTTGTTTTCATTTTCGGTCATTAATTATCAGAAATTATCCTACAGTGTTAATTGCAATAGTTTAATTGCTTGCAGAGCCGTCAACTATTTAATATGATAAATTATGAATCATAATCAGGCTTTTCAGTTATACAGCTAGAAACTTCGGGGATTGGTCTACTATTTACGCAAAGATACAAGCGGCTAGTAGAGGATGCTTGCTTGCCACAAACTTCACATTCTCAGAATATATGTATATATTAAAAATACGAAATTTTTGCCTTTTTCTGCCAATATGTCATATCTGGCCCTGGTCCTGCGGCACAGGCTGTGCCTCCGCAGCAGCTGGTGTTGCCTCGGAGGTGGCAGGCTTGCCAGCATTTAGCTTCGCCTTTACCTTCCGCAACAAGGCCTCGAAGGAATCCTCTTCCTGCACCTTTGGAGCTGGGGCCTCTTGGGGAAACACATACGTGTGGTAGTTATTGATACCAGCGTTATCTAAAAGGAATAAAGAACAAATATAGATTAAGTTAGCAAAATAAAACCTGGTGGCAGCAGCACACACTATCAACTCACCCAAATCGGCGTAGGAGGCGCGGCAGAAAGCACGCCTGCCGCCGAAGCTAATGTCATACATGTTGATTTGCGGGTCCCTGGGACTCGTGTCTATGGCTGTGAATGCGTCCTGCGCTCTTTCGTACGTCACAAAGCCGTACTTCATTCTGAGAATCAAAAATTAGATCAAATTAGATAAAACAAGCAAGGAAGCTAACTTCGGAAAGCCGAAGTTTACATACCCTTGCAGTTTGCTAATTAAGAAAAGGCATAGGGTATAACAAAGGCATTAGTTTTTCAGGCTGCTTACCCATTCTCCTTGTAGTGTATTGTTATCTGCTTGATGCTGCCATACGGCAGAAATTTGCGGCGCAGCAGCTCCTTGGTGGTCTCCTGCTCGATGCGACCGACGTAGACGATTCGGCGCTCCTCCACAGCCGGCTGTGAGACGTTGCGGTCCGTGAATCCACGTCGATTGTTGTTATTCGGACAGTTTGAGCTGGGGTAGCGTGTATCAGACTTGGAGCGAGATCGCGAGCGATGCACTCTACGATGCGGGCTGCGACTCCGACTGCGTTCGCGATCGCTGTTCTCGGAGGCGGATCCGGAGGTGGAGAGAGTGCTTCGCTTCTGGTTTTTGGACCGCCGCTTGTTGTAACTGGTGCGACGTTGCCGGCGCTCGTACTTCCCTGCCTCTGAGTAGGATGAGGAGCTCACTGAGCTGCGGTGGCGGTGGGTGCTGCGCGAGGAATACCCGCCGCCATTGCCAATACTGCTTCCGCCACAGGTGACGGCTGCCTCTAGGTTTTGCAGCTGCTCGATGGAGTTGGACCGCGACCGGGAGGTCGCAAGGCTGCTGCAGTCCGTGGAGGAGCCACTCGAGGAACTGGATCCGTTTGAGCCCGAAGCCGAGCCATGGCACCGTCGCTTGCGGTAATTTCGGCGCGTTCGCTCTCGAGACTGTCTTGGGAGCGACAGGAGAGGAAATTCGGGTTGCAGATCCGTTTGGGTGGACATGCTCACCAGGGTCTTCCGCACCCGATCCTTGGGCAAGTGCATGATGACCATGTCCTCGCCATGCTGAACATTCTTGTCAGTCGAGGCCTGCGCTGGCGCAGCATTGGGCGGCAGGGAGGCGAGTGCCGTGCAGCTGGCTTGCCTGACCACCTCGCTCTGTATGCTGGCTATCAGGGAGTTGCTGATGTTCTTGTTGGCATCCTGCCCGTTCGATATGTTGTACAGGAGCACCGACGACTTCAGGAGCGAGCGCGGCGAGGCCTTGCTCAGCTGGTTCGGCGGTATCGTTATGTCCGTGTTACAGCTAACCGAAACTATAATGATTTCCTCGTAGTCCGGGTGCAGCTTGTTGCTGGGGGTGGCCATTGGCGGAGCTGGCTCCGGATCCACTTCCATGCAGTAGGTGTCCTTAACGATATCCTTGAGTGGCGGCAGCTTTGTTACGCGCGGCACCTTCGCCGACACGCGTGAATCGATGATCTTGAGCTGCTGGGCCCGCTTCATCTCCAGCATGCGCAACACCTTGTTCTTGGCCACGGTAATGGGGTCCATGGGCACGGCGTTGGGCTCTTTGCTAGGGCACTTCAGGCTGTTTACTATGTTGGCTATGACAGCTTTCTGGGGCGATGGCGTTGGCTTCACAACCGGGGAAGGGGAAGGGGTAGGGGTAGGGACGGCGGCTTCTAGCTTTGGCTGCTTTGCCGGAGGGGCCTTCGCCTTGGGAATAGCCACAGTGCCGCCACAACGGCGCTGTTTGTACTCTTCCAGATTGAGTTTTCGCTTTGTAGCCGTTGCCGGCGTGGGTGTGGGTGTGTGCGTGGGCGTGGGCGCAGGCGCCGGCGTAATGGCAGAAGATGGTACCGACGCTCCTACTGGTGCTGCACTCGCTGACGATGCGGCGGCCTCCCTCTCCTGCCTCAGCAGCGACAGGTTTTTCCCACCCGAGCCCAGTCCCTTGCATTGAACTGGGCTTGGAGCCGCCTGCTTGTTGCTCACAATTATCTCCCTTTCTTTTTTGGAGGCCAACTTGCTTGGCTTGGAGGCAGAGGATGTTCCAACCTTTCGTTTAAGGAAGTCGCACTGCTTCTTGTTGGGCACCAGGCAAATGTTGGCAGCTGTCTTGGGCTTGCTCGGAACTACAGGCACAGCCTCCACCTGCTGGGGTGCTGGTTTATGCTGTAGGGATACAAAGAAGATTAATTTAGTAATGTTTTTCCGGTCACATGACTGAATGGTGACTCACCTCCTTAGCTGGTGGCACGGGCGGCTTCTTGTTGGTCTTGGGACACCAGGATGGATCGGCCTTCACGTTGTCCACATAGCACAAATCATCGGGGGCTTGGCCAGGCCCGCCCAGCTGACCAGTTGCCCATAAAGTCTCGTCCACATCGACAATATCCACAGTTTCCACATCGATAATTGAGTCAGAGTCATCTTCATCTTCAGAGTTCGGAGCCTTGGAGGGGATTGCAATAGGCTTGGGCACCACCACTTTTAGGGGACTCCTGCTCGTCGCAAGCGCGGTAGCAGGAGCAGGAGCTGTGGTTTTCACTGGCCCAGCAATGGGTCTAGCTGGTGCTTGGGTCTTGATCGCCTCCTTAATGCGTAAAACGTTAAGGTTCTCGGCAAAGTCATCTTTGGTGATGAAATCAGCCAAGTCAAAGTTGTTAACATCAATATTCAGACCGAGTGCGTCAGTTTCTGAGGCAATGGTGTTGGTGCTCAGGGTGCGAGCCTTGCGCTCAGCTAGGCTTTGATGCAAGGTGGCGACTGTGGCATTGCCCGCGACAATATCATCGTATTCGTCCTCGTAGTCGCTGGAGTGCGACTCGTAGTCACCAATAGAGGAGCTATCCGTGCGCGTGCGAAATGTGGAGTTGCTGCACTGGCTCTGCACGTCCTCATCCTCATCCTCCCCATGTGTGTCATCATCTCGGTCGTAGTCCACGAGGGCGCTCAGCTGGCGCTGCTGGTCGTAGACCGCGTCCACCTCGCTGTAGACCTTGGCATTGAGCCCATTGGCCTCCTCGTCGTCCAACTGCTGCTCCACAAAGTCACTGTAGATCAGCTGTTCAAAGAATCGATACAGATAGAATCTACGATCGACTACATGAACACGCCACTCCAGCCAAACCTACCAGGTTCTCTCTGTTCTGCAGATCCTCCTCCCTGTTGGGCGTGAGCAGAGACTCGTCTGTGGGCGCGATGGGCAGAATGCCGTTGAGTGTGTCTGTCAGCTCAAGGCTGGGGGAGATAGCATGGTGGCATGAGTTTGTGCTTACTTAAAGTCAAGGACAGACCACACTTACTTATCATTGGGTGACCAGAAATCCGGGTCAGTTTCATATTTAGCAAAGTTACCCTCGAAGGGATCTTCCTGGAATACATTCAGCATTCGAGAATCCATTACGCTTCAATTATGGTTCTGCATTAACTGAAAATGAGTGCTAAGCATTAATTTGGAGACTTTCACAAAGGTCAAAGGAGGCGCTGCCCTTTTTTTCATGTCAAATCTGTCAGATCTGTCAAATGTCCTCAAGTGTCAGTGCCCAGCATCAAGCCTATTTCAATCTGAGCCCAAAATTCACACGGTTCACATCGTTTTGGCTGAGAAAATAAGGACGAAAAATAATGCCCAGAAAGGTGACAACAAGACGTCAGCGCAAGGCGGCCGCCGCTAAGAAACAGGCCGAGAAGGGAGCCCAGCAGAAAAATCAGCCGGCAAAGCCGTCGTCCTCTAATCCAGAACCAAGAGTAATTATTGACGAGAATGTGGCTAAGCACATCCAGTCACCTCCGACTGTGCCGCCGTCGGAGGTGGAAGCAACCACATCCAAGGATGATTTGGTAAAGAAGAAAGCTGATAAAGGCGAAGACGCAAAAACTCGCTATGAGAGGGAGCTTGGAAATGCGTTGGATAAAATACCAGATACCACCAAATGCTACGAAGAGGACGTAGATAAACCCTCTTTATCGGGTTTATCAAGCATGGACCCGGATGAATTGGTGGAAAAAATATGCGAGGATCTGAAAGACATCCTTACTACGAGCGACGAAGAAGAAGCAAAAGGTGGGGTGTTTCCCCTTGATGCAGACTGTTCCAGTTCCGCTGAACTTGTCAGGGATCTAGCACCGGTGCCCCCCAAGTTCTTTGGCAACACGGGCTACTTCATGCTGACAGGCACCAACAGCCAGTTGATACAACAGCTGAAGGACCTGGCGGCCAAGAACATTACCCTGGAGTCGCACGTCCTCCTGCCAAACGCTGTGGCAGACATTGTGGAGCATCAAATGACGGAGCTCATCATGAACCGTCAGAAAATTTTGGATAAAATTCAAAACAAGTATGCTCTAATATCACAGCGACGAGTTCCGCACCAGAAGAAGCAGAGGAAATTCCCAAAGAAGACGAGCGATGACTAGATATCATCAACAAAACATAATAAATACAATAAATAAAGAGTCCAGCGAATGCAATGTCTTTATCGCAGTTTGAATTTGGCGCTTAAGTTTTTAGGAAGTTTGGCAACGCTAGCACTGCAACGCATGGCTGGCAAACAGCGTGGCACCAGTGTTGCCATAATATACGAATAAGCAGATAAAACGAGAAATAAATTTATTTTAAAACACACATTTCAAGGTTTTTGGATAATAAACGTGGAATATCCAGGGGAAAATGTCTTTCGATAGGTGAATCGGAAATATTTGGCTATATATTCCGTTGCCATGTTTCATATATACTAATGAAACAATCTTAAAATGTCTTATCTCTAAGGTAAAAGCTTATTTTAATTTTAATAGGCAAGCTATATTGAAGTAAATATGATATTTGAATAATATGGAAACATAAACTCTATTTTTATGCAGATTAACTTAAAGCACATTCGTTTTAGTAGGAAGTAGAAACGTGTTTTGTAGGAAATTTTATTTAAAACTTTAGTCGAAGAACGATACTAGTATTGGGTGCCATAATTTATATTAAATCAACGATCTTGGCTGTTAAAAAGTATTTAATAAAAATAAGTGAATGTAAATGGCCACCCTGCGTGGCACGTTGACAGGAGAAAGCAACATGCAGTTCCCCCCACCCCTCACCATCATGATCAAGAAAACCAGGCAAAACACCGGCTGACAAACTGTTTTGATCAAACAAACCCTAGTCGTTTCTTACCAGCCAGAAATTATATTAATAATTTTAGGTAAATTGACAAAAAATAACACTTGCCGACAACAATAACAAACATGCGCACAGACACACCGACCGCTGGAAGAAGAAGAGAACGCGCGCCGCACATGTGTTGAGCCCCGACCACGTGTATGTGTGCCCGCACGAGGAGGTGTGTATGTGGGTAAATGCCGCCGCCACGCCATGTGCTTTTTTTTGAGCTTAACAACAATTGAATCGAACACCTCCGTTAATCTTCACTATCACATATCACACCTCCGCACGAGACACCGTGGACATTTTGTTTGGAAAGGCTCGTTCACAGAAATCAGCCTGGTAGATGCAGACGAAATGCTAGACGGGTCTCAGCCAGACTCACTTTCTTGCGAATTCGCACAGCTCTGCCCACCGGAGCACCCGCTTCCTCAACAGTCCTACGGTGGCAGCGGATATATTACCTTTAGGTAGCACAGGTGGGGTGCACGGCACCGGGTCCCGGCTGTTGATTAATATTGGGACGACCCAACTGTTTGAATTAGTTTCGGATTCGTTGCCGCCGTCTGTTTGTCTGGCTGTTTTAACCTCACATGTTGAGCGCCGCGTACGCAGCGCCAACAAAACAATCACAGTTCCCCAAAATCCCTTATTTCGGCCAATACCCGGCGGCAGCCTTCTACCACAAACGAATCACTCCCGAGTTAAAATTGGCCAACGCCACTTCGAGTTTATCTCATAAGTTTGTGATTCACACGGCTTGAAATATGTTCACGTGGACTCGTTTCGCGGCAGCAGTGTTACCAAATGATAATTTAGCTTTCCCCCTAAACAAAGAAAATGGTCAAAATCGGTCAAGATCGGTCACACTGACTTGTATGTCCAGCTGTGTTTTGTAAACAAACTTTATAAATAAACTTTAAAAAGAGAAATTAATTTAAATAAAATTCTTCTACTTGCTCTATTCGTTCTTTTTTTTATATGAAGTTTTCCGTTTATGGATTTTTTTCGTTCATCTTAGTACTAGGCTTTACCAGCAAGAACCAATGGGTTTTAGATATTGAATAAAAACATTTGATCTTATAAAAAATATCCTTACATTAAATTAAATTTTGGTTTACAACAATTCGAAATTTGATGTTTTCCAAGTCATTTATTTGAAAATGAATTATAAAAATATTAATAATATGAAAGCCACCTTGCTTCGATTTTCTAAAGGCCATCTACATAAGGATTTGGCGGCGGCTTTGTCAAAATTCGGGTTAACAGAGTCAAATTACGGGTTAACATGTATTTGGACGTAAAATTTCGGGTTAACATGTAAATGGGGTCGAATTGAAGCTGTTAAGAACAACAGTCTGCTAAAAGGAGAGGAGAGAGCCGAGAGCGAATCTCTCTGAGAGCCCTCTCGCTATTAATACTAGATTCTGGATTTTAACCAAAGCTTCCAACCAATACTAGAAACGCCGCCGCTAGAGGGAGCTTTTCAACGATTGATAAAAAAAGGTTAGAAACTTTGCTTTGAACAAGAACGTAATGGGCTACACAGAAAAATAACAATTGCCCCTTAAGCATAACAAGCAACTTTAATTGGTGGAATTATCGGATTTAAGAATAGTTAATAATTCAGAATTACGAGAGCCACTGACAGAAAAAACAAATGACACTTTTGATTAGTTAGAACTTGGTTATTTTATTCGAAAGTACTTTAATGAGCAACGGACTGACCGCCGACCTACTCTGGCACAAGCATTGGGTAGATGTGATAATACCGAGCCAATTTAGACTCTATTCCAGTAAAGTACAAGTCGCATAAAATGAAGAACGGATTAAGATTAATATGTTGTGTATATACGGAAAATGCGGGACAACTACGTATTAGGCCAGGACACGAGAGAACAGTTTAACGGCGCTTAACGCTAGTCCATTCGCCATCGTCAGCGGCCTTGTTTTCTGTAAAAGAAAAGGAACGTTTAAAACTACATTCGTTCGATACCAAGTTGAGACTACTCACCCTTGTCCTGGGGCTGGTCTCGCTTGGGCGCAGGCTTTTCTTCACGAGGTCCAGGTGCAGTACGCCAGTTGCCGCCACCGCCACTGGCGGCTTCCTTGGGAGCAGGTCCGCGCAAATCACCGCGCACTTCGCGTCCATCACGTCCATCACGACCATCCCGCCCGGCATCACGTCCGGCGTCACGCCCATCTCGGCCATCACGTCCGGCATCACGCCTCTCGCCAGCAGGACGACGGTTGTCACGATCACTCTGACGCGGTGCGTCGCGCCAGTTGCCACCGGTCTCGCCGCGGGGTTCATCGGTGCGACGGGGTCCGTCGTTGCGACGGAAGCCACCACGATCGCGATCATCGTCTCTGTCCCGACGAGGTCCGTCATTACGGAAGTCACGATCACGTTCGCGGTCTCGGTCTCCTCCACGACGCCACTTGTCATCCCGCGACTGAGGGGCACCGCTGGTCTCCTTGGGTGGGGCAGCACGCTGGGAGTCAGGCTCTCGTCGCACACGCCACGAGGAGTCCGCTCCTCCCTCGTTATCCTTGCGGTCGCGGTCACCTCCGCGTTCCATGCGTTCTCCTCCACGTTCACCACGCTCTCCACGTTCCCCGCGGTCTCCTCCACGTTCCATTCGATCGCCACGTTCGATGCGATCTCCGCGTTCGATGCGGTCTCCACGCTCAATGCGATCTCCTCCCCGCTCGATGCGATCTCCTCCGCGCTCAATGCGATCTCCACGCTCGATACGATCGCCTCCGCGCTCTGTGCGTTCACCTCCGCGATCGTTGCGCTCGCTGGGTGCGGG
Source organism: Drosophila triauraria (assembly GCA_014170255.2). Classification (NCBI taxonomy): domain Eukaryota; kingdom Metazoa; phylum Arthropoda; class Insecta; order Diptera; family Drosophilidae; genus Drosophila; species Drosophila triauraria. The sequence continues at coordinate 24,319,135 of CM024337.1, forward strand.
TGCGGCTCGTCGCCACTCTCCGGCTCCGCCGGCAGGAGCGCTTGGCCGGTCGCCACCTCGCGGACGCCAGGTGTCACGGTCCTTCTCGCTGCGCTCACGCTCCACGGCCACCTCGCGGGCAAGACGGTCGCGGTCCTCCTTGATCTTGCGCTCGGCCTCCTCTTCCTTGGCGCGCTGCTTCTCGTACTGAGCACGACGCTTCTCGTCCTCGGCCTCACGCTCCAGACGGCGGGCCTCCGCTGCAGCTCGCTCCTCGGCTGCCTGCGCCAGGCGAATCTCCTCCTCCTTGCGGAGACGCTCCTCCTCCTTCTCGCGGAGGAAAGCTTGACGACGCTCCTCGCGGCGACGAACAATGCGGTCGGCCAGACGCTTCTTGCGCTCAGCCTCCAGGGCAATCTCAAACTTCTTGAGCTTCTCGACGTATAGGGAAGCGCGCTCCTTCTTGAGGGCCTCGAGGTATTCGTCGCGATCGGGATACATGCGCTTGAGACGCTCCTGCTGGCTGACGGCGTCCTTGCGTTCGGCGATCGCGTTTTCGATGCGCGTCTTCTCGGTGGCCTCCCAGAACTCCTTGTCCTTAACCTGCTTTTCGGCCAAGTACTTTTCGAAGAGTGGAATCTCCTCCAGGCGCTTGGCCCGCTCGAAGTAGTCGATCTTCTTCTCCTGGGACTTGAGCTTCGACTGCAGTTCCTTGGCCTCGCGCTGCAGCTCTTCACTTTCACGCTTGGCGATCTGCTCGGCGTCCAAGTTCTTGATGCCTTGCTCGTCCAGCTTGGAGAGCATCTTCTTGCCATGGGCGGTCTGCGAGATTTGCTGCACCTTCTCCTTGAGACTCTTCTCGCGAATGGCCATGATCTCATTCTGGTGGCGCTTGAGCTCTCTCTCCTCCTGTTCCTTCTCGAGGCGCTTCTGCTCGGCCAGCTTGGCCTTGCGGGACTCTTCCTCTTGACGGCGTGCCTCCTCCTCCTCGCGGGCGTTGTTCTGCTTCTCGATGTACTCCTTGCGATCCTCGATGATCTTCTGCCGTTGCAGGATGCGCTGGTGCTCGCGATCCTTGATCTCGTGGTAGTGGTGCACCATCTGGGTGCGCAGCTTGGCGCGCTGGTCACGCTCCCGGTTCGGATAAACGATGGAGACGGCGCGAGTCAACACGGTGGACATGTTGACCAGCTGGGAGCGGATCTGCTCGGAAGGCATTGACTGCAGCGATGGTCCATCGGGCCGATACTCACGCTGGCTCTCCGTCAGATCGGTGCCGAAGTAGATGCTGTTCTTCTGGTGATCTATGCGGATCTGCATGTCGTTGTGGCGCACGGACTCAACCAGCAACTTCTCCAGCTCGAAGATGTTGCAGAAGCTGGCCAGCTCCAGCAGGCGCTTGAACTCGATGCTCTCGTACACCTGAGAGATCTGGCGAATCAGACGCATGATGGTCACGTCCTTCAGCGACTGAATGTAGGGGGTCAGCAGATTGTTCTCGGGAGTTCCGCTCTCGATGATGTCCACAATAGACTGAATGCGCTTGCACAAGTTCAGGGGGTTGAAGTCCACCTCCAGCCAGTTGTACAGGTTGCGGAAGTCCTCCGAAACGAGTTGCGGCACATTCAAACGCACCTGGCAAGATTTAATCAATTAGACGTGGCTTGAGATTTTCGGGTATGCTACTTACCACTTCGCGAATAAGAGACACTCGAGTGGGCGGCTGGGGCAGGCCGAGGAGCACGGCCAGCTTCTGTGCCTTCTCCAGCGGGCTCTTGTCCGCCTCGATGAACCGGTCGAACTCCGGATGGGCCGAAGGGAGCGGAATAGAGAGGGTGGCCAGCAGAACGTGGGCCGCCATGCGCTGCAGGTCCTCCTTGGTCAGGTTCTTCTTTAGCTCGCGCGTCAGTTGGAAGAGCTTCAGCAGGGCTGCAGCATGGAAGAGCTGATTGCCCGCCTTGCTGAAGACCATCGCCAGCTTCTGGTAGTAGTTGGCCATGGTCTTGGGCACGGGCGTCTTCTTGGACAGGGCCATCAGGCCGTGAATGTCCTCGATCGCCTTGTAGGCCTCCTGCCACAGCTCCATCTGAATGGCCGAGTCGAGCAGGTACAGCCTGGTGTCCAGGCACAGCTGCTGCGTCTCCACCTTGTTGATCGAGACACCAGTGGTCTGGTTGCTGCTCTTGCAGATGTCCTCCAAGTGCTTGCGCAGCTTGTCGCACAGCCGCCGAAACTCGCTCTTGCGGTTGTACTTCAGGCAGAACTGGAAGGCCATGCGAGCGATGTCGTGGTACAGCGCCTCGCAGTGCGTGTTCACGCGGAGCAGCTCCAGGCACTGGCAGTACGACTCCCACAGAAACTTCACCCATGGCAGCAGGATGGTACGGTCGGAACGATCCTGGGCGTCCTCGCCGCACACGGCACTCATCAGAATGCTCTCGGGCGTCGCAATGTTGTCCAAGTCGTCCAGCTCCAGCACGGCCACAGCCGCGGAGGACTGCGCCTGGGCGGCCTCGGTGTGCTCCTCGGCCATCTTAAGGTAGCCACGGATCACATTCTCGAGGGAGTTCACGTTCACCAGCTGGAACATGTTGCGGTACTGGAACAGACCCTCCTTGGCGATGTGCGACTTCTTGAGCTCCACGCACAAGTACAGGTACTTGAACATGAGAGGCTCAATGACCGTCTCCGAGTAGGCATAGTTCCAGCGCTTGTTGCGGAACACCTCCTGGAGGGTGTCCAGCGCCCGCAGAGGCTTTCCCACCTCGATGAACTCTGAAAGCAAAAGAGAGAATCGCGGTCAAAGTCAGAGCGTCATCAGCGGCCGAGCAAGAGAGCGAAGCGGGACCGACCGTCCTCTGTCGCTCTCTTCGGCCACCGCATGGAAAATTTTCAGCACACTCACCATTGGCCCTCTTCAGAGCATTTTCCGGACGTTGCGTGTAACGAGCCATGGTTACTTGCTTTGATTGTGATGCACCGGCACTTTAAGTTGATTTTGTTACTTGCTCTGGGCACTTTTGAGGCCTGCAGCAGCGGAAAATTGTTAAAAATCTTCGGCTCGCCTACGTGTGGCCTACGATATTTATTCAAAATGGCCGAGTTGACGGCAGAGCTGTCAAAACATCGACGGCACTATCGATATATCGACTGCCGCTGGTCAAACTATCGCGGCAGAATGAAACATGCAATGTTTTTCAAATTATGAAATTATTATAGAGGAATTATAATTTTGAGCAGACGTTTGCTCTACAGTGACTTCTAAAATTTATATCATTTCTTAAAATGTTACTAATCTGGTGACTATATCTTAAAGCTCCTATGGGACGATCGGCCGCAAATTGCAAAATAAAAGGGAAAACAATTAATGATTTATAAAAAACAAAAAAATATATATATACATACTATACAAAATTGACCGACCAATAATATTTGTTTTCAATTCAAAAATATTTGATAAATTTATCGATACATCGATAAAAATTAAAATATTTCAACGGAAGTTAATAAACTTTCAGCTGTTTATGAATTAAATCGCTTAATTAATAGCAAGAAGCTTAATTTCCAGCCGCCGTCAATCCAGAGGAAGGAACACTAAGTTTGAAGCCACAACATGGCAAATTTGTGGAGAAAGTACATCCTGTGGTTCGCCCAGGAGCACGTTGACTTTCGAATATCAGAGTTTGAGTCCATCGTTAAGATGTTTGGCCTTCAGTTTCGGCGGCTAACCGAAGAGACCTTGGTATGTTGACGAAATTAAGCAGGAATGCTTAATCCAGCTAACAATCTCCAACTTTGCAGAAACCCTTCTGGCTGGTGGAATTCCCCAATGAAGAGACCGCCCTGCAGTACGCATCCCGATCGATCGCTCTGAGAGCCATGTTCGAGCTGTACGCCCACTCCAGAAAACTGCCCGAGTTTCACGATCGCCTCCGTGCCCACGTAGAGGGGAACCGGAAAGAGCTGGCGGACTACTTCCGGCCGGACACTAGCTTCAAGATCACCGTGGAGACCTACAACAAACACTTCAGCCAACGGGAGAAAATCGAGAAGATTGAGACTATGGATTACCTACCCATCGAGGGCTCGGTCAACCTAAAGAGTCCTCAGGTGGAGTGGTGGTACATCGAGTTCTGGGGCCTGGATCCCACTGCAGTGCCGGACGAGCCCGATGACATTTTGTTTGGTCGCCTTCTGGCAAGTGGTCAGCGGCATTTGATAAAGGAGCTCTCCCTGAAGCAGCGAAAGTTCATCGGAAACACGAGCATGGATGCGCAGCTAAGTCTGCTGATGGCCAACCAGGCGATGGTGCGAGAGGGCGATCTCGTTTTTGACCCCTTCGTCGGCACGGGATCGCTGCTGGTCAGTGCGGCCAAGTGGGGCGGTTACGTCCTGGGAGCCGACATCGACTACATGATGGTTCACGCCCGCTGCCGACCGAGTCGCATTACCCAGAAGGTCCGCGAGAAGGACGAGAGCATCCGGGCGAACCTGCTGCAGTACGGATGCGCTGACCGCTACATGGACGTGGTAGTAGCGGACTTTTCCAACCCCCTGTGGCATCCCCGGATCTCATTCGACAGCATCATAACAGATCGTAGGTAGTCCGGACTAGTCGCTTTTTGAACTAAACTAAAGGTATCTCTTTCTCAGCGCCTTACGGAATACGAGAGGCCACGGAAAAGGTTGAAACCAAGAGGAGTCCAAAGGATATCACCCGCACCGACGACATGGTCCACTATCCGTCCACGTCGCATTATTCCCTGCAGAGTCTGTACGGCGACCTGCTGGAGTTTGCCGCCAAGCACTTGAAATTGGGAGGACGCCTTGTGTGCTGGCTTCCCTTTCACCGCGAGGACTATGACTCGAAGATGCTGCCGCAGCACCAGTACCTGCAACTGGTGGCAAACTCTGAACAGCCTTTGACGGGCAACACTTCCCGCCGACTGCTTACCTATGAAAAGTGTTCCGAATACAGAGCGCTGGACCCGGCGTTAGTCGGGTCTACCCAGGTGCCCACGCCGTCGGAGGATTTCCGGGAACGTTACTTTAACAACGCCCTCGAGTCGCGAAAGGAGCGTCGGATGCGGAAGGCAGAGCAGCGCGAGCAGGGTCGTCTTGAGATGGAGCTGCGTGGAAAGCTACCCACCGACGGCCGTGCCCAGAAGTGTGACCTAAACAAGGCGCGTTTCACAGGACTAACGTGACTATTAAACAGTAAACTGATCTAAAGCTTATTTAATTGGTTAATTTGATCTGAGGAACATTGTCAGTTTGATTCTTTTCGGCTTGCTCCTCGAGGCGACACTCGAAAACTTTGGCGAAGCTGTTGAGAAACGCAGAACTCGCTTCCTGAATGGTGACCTGCCTTCCCAGCTCTTCGGTGAGTGAGGTTACACCTTTTCCCTCAATGCCGCACGGCACAATGTGTTCAAACCAGGTCATATCTGTGCAGCAGTTCAGGCCGATGCCGTGGCTGGTGACGTAACGGGAGCCATGGACGCCGATGGCGCATATCTTTCGGTCGCCCACCCAGATACCCGTGTCCTGGGTGGTGGTGGCGTTTGGAAGGCCCAGCTGCCGACAGGTCTCGATCACCATGCGCTCCAGCGTGGCCACATACCAGCGCATGCCGCCCTTAAACTGGCGTAGGTGCAGGATGGGGTACGCCACCAACTGGCCGGGCCCGTGAAATGTGATCAGGCCGCCGCGATCCGTGCGGTGGAAGTCGGCACCCAGCTGGCGCAAACGCTCCTCGTCGGCCGACGTGTAACCCTTAGTTCGCAGGCCGATCGTGTAGACAGGATCATGCTCCTGCAGCACGAGGTAGTTGCGAAACTCTGCGGGCGGATTAAGGATCTGGGACGATTTCGCCAGGTGCTGCTGCAGCTGTAGTCCCGCGGTGTAGCTATGGCGTCCGGCCCGCACCACAGTCACCAACGGTCGGCTTAGAGACATGTTTTAATTTATTTAAAAACATTTAGCTGCTGGTTTAAATTTAATTCTTCCATATCAGCCAGGGCTGCTGCGACAGCATGTGCTATCGATATATCGATATATGGTATATCGGGAAATTGTGCAAACCTGTTGCAACAAAAGCTCTTATTGGCAACCATTCGAAATAATAGTAAATTATTTGTACTTTTTTAATCCAACCTTACTAATGAATTATGTCAAAAAAATAAAGTATATGTATTTCTATTGATTTGCAACTCATCGATGTTTTGTTTACGATTGCAATTCGCAACTGACAGTCACGGGTGCTCGCAATCCTGGTGGTAATGGCAACGGGCCTCTTCTTCTTGCCACATTTCACGTTTGCAATAAGAAGATAAAAAAATATACTCACACACGCAGGCAGCGCGGATTCTTTCGGAGTTTCGCGAAAAAAACGGCGCACGAGTGGGCACTCGATTCCTTTGATGACCCACCGCACGCTGCTGCTCGCTGGGATTGCAACAGGCCGTGGGAGTCGTGTCTGGAGGGGGACACATGAGGGACGCATGAAATTCCAATAGGAGAGCGCGGAGCGAGTGCGTGAAAAAAGCAGAGGCCCGAGAGCACGCTTCTGCGTCCGCGACGCAGGACATGGCGACACGTCAGGACGAGCGCGGCGATGAGATCGGAGGCGGAGGCAATGGCAGTGGAGGCGCGGCCCCTTATCGCGTCCTGCCCCACACCGAGGAGATGGCCAATTTCTTGGCCCACCAACAGCAGCAACAGCAGCAGCACCAAAACCAGAACTTCCTGGTCCACCAGCAGCAGCAGCCACAGCATGGCCCGGCGCCCGCGCCCATGATTTGGTCAGCGCCGCCGCCACACTTGGCTGCCGCCCAGTTTCCGCCCCACCTTCAGCAGCAGGCGCAGCCACACATGTACAACGAGTACCTCTACAACCTGACGTACTCGGGGCAGACTGGTCAGCCCGAGACCTACTCAGTGCTGCCCGTGGGCCATGGGAACTTCCTGAAGGTCTATCACTGCCCGGAGAATCAGGTCAGCGAGGCCAGCGCTCCGCTGTTCACTCATATCAACATGGCCTCGCTGAACCACCATCATCACCAGCAGCCGCAGCAGCAGCCGCACCCCCACCAGGGCCAACAGCCAACACCGCCGCAGCCGACACCGCTCTACGAGCTGTTTGCCGCCAATCCTTTGCTGCCCAAACCGGAGGTGAACGTTGTGGGTTCCAGTCAGCCTGTGCCGCAGCCCCAGGTGCAGACACAGCCGCAGTTGCAAGCCCAGACCCAGCAGCCACAAGCCCTGGCTGCCTCGCAGGTCCTTCAATCGCCGAGCAGTGCCAATCTGCTTATTAACAATCTGGTGAACAACTGGTCGCCCAATTTGACAGGCGGTAGCTACATACAGTTTGGGGACGAGGGCCAGGAGAACGCCACCAGCCAGGCCGAGCCCCCGGCAGCCCATCAACATCACTCGGCGCAGCAGTCAGGATCGCAGGTGCCACAGCAGCAGCAGTCACCGGAGGCACTAACTCAGACCGTCAATCCTATGCCAGTGACAACGAAACCGGCTACGAAGCCCCTAAAACTGCCCTTGGCCACTGCCAGCGTCTCGCCCACTGCCATCAACAAGTCGTCCGTCGCAGTGCCCGGTCAGCCCGAAGGCAAGAAGCGCATAGTCGCGGAGGTGAAGCCCATGCCCATGTCGTACTCCGATGTGCTCAGCAAGGGCACGAAGGCGACTGCGGCGGGCGGAGAGATGCGCCCTAGCAACGGAGTAGACTTCATCAGTCAGCCGCAGAGACGTCAGGGCAAGGAAGATGGCAATGGAAACCGCGAGCTGCGTTCGGCTAAACGGTCTCCGATGCACGATGCCAAGGATACGGCCTCGGTGGTCCCCGGCATAGGTCATGCGCACGGCGGCCGAGGGAAGAAGCGAGGTCAGTCCAACCAGGCGGTGCCGCCGAAGCCACAGCAGCCCCAGGCACAGCCACTGCAGCAGCCAGCCACTCTACAGACGCAGATCAAGACCAGCAGCAGCAGCAAGCCAAGCAATCTGGAGAAGAAGCGGGTTTTGCAACCGAAGAATACCAACAGCACCAACGCCACCACCAACCTTAAGGCTTCTGAGCAGAAGATCACATCCGCTTCGGTGCCGGCCAACAGCGGCCTGCAAAACCACAGCAACGGGAGCGGGAGCGGGAGTACAAGTGCGTCCAACAATTCCAGCGCCTCGTCACGTAAGCCAGGCGGCAATAAGGGCGGCAACTTCAATGCAAATCACTCGAATTCAACGGGCGCCAACTCCAGCAACAACAACAACAACGTTAGTTCCTCTTCGTCCAAGCGGTATTCCTCCTCGAATGTGAACCTCAACTCGAATAACAGTTCCGGCTACTCCTACTCCTCGAAACGTAATCGCAGCAACGCCTACTCCTCGTCCAACTCGCCCACGCATGCCAGCAGCTTTGCCAGCAATCGCAACTATGAGCTGGCCAAGCGCATTCTGCATACCTGGTGGATCTACACCCTCAAGCTGCTGACATGGCTGTTTTATTTGGTCTACGACATCGTTGTGCTCGGCTTCAGTATGGCGTACGAACGGCTGACACTGGCCTATGTGGCCGGGCTGGCCTATGCGCGACAGCTGCACCGGGAACTGAAGCAGAACTCTGGCAAGCCGAGCATCTGGTGGCGCACCTACTGGCGGCGCTTCGATGCCCGCTTTGCCAAGAACTCGCGATGGGCCGTCTGGCGTCGCTTCTACAATCGGAAACCGCCCGAACCCACGTCGGAATCGGTCAAAACTGGACGGCTGCCACAGACGGGCGAAGAGGCAATGTATTCGCTGCTAAATTGCAAGGGCAAGGATGCCTACAGGTGAGAGCTGCTCTTCGAGCACGGGTCGACGATTATTACATTGGTTTCCTATCTTCGCCTTAGCATTCTGGGAGTCCCACCGGACAGCTCGCAGGAGCAGATACGTAAGCATTACAAGAAGATAGCGGTGCTCGTACATCCCGACAAAAACAAGCAGGCTGGAGCCGAGGAGGCATTCAAGGTGCTGCAGCGGGCTTTTGAGCTGATTGGAGAGCCGGTAATAAGAAGCCTGTCTAGTCAACTGGCTTGTATGCTGATTTGCTTTTATTATTTAAACAGGAAAATCGCCTCATCTATGACCAAAGCATCGCCGAGACTCTGCACGCCGAGAAGGCCTGGACGGAGCTGCACGACCTGCTCTCCCAACTGCAAACCAAAATGGCTGAGGCAGCCAATACTATAAGGTGCGTAAGGGGTGACTTGAAAGCAAGAATTAACACTAATCTCTACCCTAAAAAATAGATGTAGCACCTGTTCGCAGCGACATCCTCGTAAGCTAACCGAACGTCCTCATTATGCGGCGCGGGAGTGCGCCTCTTGCAAGATCCGGCACTCCGCCAAAGATGTAAGTATTCAAAAATCCGCAGAAGGAAGTAGTAAATACAGCTTCTGTTTCTTTCGTGGCAGGGCGACATTTGGGCTGAGACCAGCATGATGGGCCTGCGGTGGAAGTATTTGGCGCTAATGGACGGCAAGGTCTATGACATCACCGAGTGGGCCAACTGCCAAAAGGGAGCTCTGTCGCATTTGGAGCCCAACTCGCATATGGTTCAGTATCGCATAGTACGCGGGGCTCAGCAACAGCAGCAGCAGCAGCAACAACAGCAGCAGCAACAACATCACCAGCAGCCGCAGCCACCACATCACGATCGGGGCGGTGTCCATCATCCTGGCGGGGGAGTCAGCGGGGTTAGGTGAGCATAGAAATGTCATACAACCCGGAACTTGGCCTCTAATTTGAACTATTTTCAATCCCTTTCAGCGAGGCTACGTTGCACGAGTTCTTGGACAATTTGTACAGCCGTCAGCATCCGGGCGCCCCGCCGAACGCCTTCGCGGGCAACGCGCGCCGGCGAACGCGACGCAACTGAGCTCCCGCTCGGGCCTAGTTCTAAGTGTTTTTAAAATCTCTAATCTACAGTTATAATCCAGCCCAAGCGCCGACGTCGGCTGCTTGGTTTTTACTCACTACCACGCAAAAAAAAACACGCCAACAGCAGCAGCATCAGCCTGGGCACTCACTCACACTCATCTTCCCTTCACTAAACTTGCTGACTTTCGACTCTTTCGTTGTCAAGTTTTAAAGCCATATTAAACACTTCTCTGTATAGTTTACATATTGCTTTAACAATATTCGTGAAACTTCGTTGTACTTGTCACATTGAATCGTACAATCGCCTACCACTAAGATGTACATCTATGTTTTATCTTTTACTTCTGCCTACCCTTTACGGACAGCTTAACGCCTAGCAGACAAGTTTAGCTCTAAGTTCTAAGTATACTATATATCCCCGTCCAGGCGTTCGTCTCCTTGGCGAATGCGGATGGACGGCACACACGTGTAAAATCTAACATCCAAATTAAACATAAACATTAATGTTAATAAAACAATATTGAAAGCATACTACTTTGGTGGTTTCTATTTAGAATTTAAGTGTGCCAGTAGGAACAAGAAAGAAAGCTAATTTCGGTAAGCCGAGGCTTGAATACCCTAGCAGCTTGCTAGTTTAGAAAAGGCATAACTAAGCTAAAAAAGCTTTTGGCTATCACTTTCTTTTTGGCTATAAGAGGCTCATAAGAAGACCTCAAACTAGCGCATTTTTAAATTACGAAAATAATTCGAAAAATATGATAACTTTCCGGACAAACAAGAAAGGAATCTACTTCGTTACGCCATCATTCCTATGGCAGCTAGAGGATTTAGTGGTTCGATTTCGGCCGTTCTGACACATATATTGCTTGCAAAATAAAACTATGCTGAAAATTTCAGCGCGAAGGCTCAAAAACTGGGAGACGAGTTCGCGCGGAAATCGACAGACGGATGGACATGGCTAGATCGACTCGGCTGGTGATGCTGATCAATATACATATTTTATATATATACATATATTCTTTATGGGATGTCTTCATAACTGCTTTGTAAACTTCTAGTCAAAATTATATTACCCTGCAAGGGCTTAAAAAATCCCAGTTCAACGAGTTTTGTTTAGTGTTTTTATTGAAAAAATGCTCCACTCCATTTTCACCTAATTTTCTACACATGATTTTGTTGTTTTGTTTTTTCTTAATTTTTTTGTTTTGTATTTGTATAATAATAATTACATAGGTAATGTTTACATGCTGCTCCACAAAAATGGCTATTACGCATACAAAACGTATTGCAATTGCATACCTATAGAACCTAGAGTGTGGGGGGACTTACAGTCTATTTTGTTTTTTGATTCCAACAATTTGCTGATTTTAATGCTCGGTTTCAAGTGGATCGATCTTACGGTTACGCCTATTTGTATTTTTTGTTGTATTTTTTTCAATTAATATTCATGTTGTGTGGATTTTGCACCGTCTTTAAATATTTTATCTCGGTTTTAGTTTAGCGGCATAATTTATTTATAATAAATTAATGAAACATTATATGGGTATTCTGATAGCCTGTGATTTTTTCTCTCAGCATTGTTTTGCTTTGAAACGTTGCACAAAATTTGTCAAATACTTTGTTGCTTGTGGTTTGTGGTTGGTTTTTCGGTTTTTTGCTTGACTTTTATTTTGTTTCGCTTTCTGTTTCTGTTAACAATTATTGTGCCTAATTTTAAATTACATTTGTTTTTTTGTTTTTGTTTTTGCTCTATACATTTACAAAACTGCCGGCTTTTGTATATATTTTAAGAATATATGTATGTATAAATTAAGGTCTAGACTTAAATAGTTGAATTCCATGCTCACACACAAACTGAGTGTAAGAAACATTAGCTTTAGTTGTTCTTGTTAAATCTGTTCATGCTGGGCTTCCGTTTATGTTTCCATTTAGTTGAATTCTGTCTCTTTTCGGTTTTCTGTTTTCTGTTTTATACAATCCGCTCGGGGCACTTAGAGTAGGTAAGCTTTGTACAACTAAAGTAGTTTTTAAAGAAAAAGAAGCAACAAAACATATTTAATATATAGTACGTAAGGGATGAATGGGCGCATGTGCATTCGCAATGCCTATACATTAGCATATGCGGCAATAGGTATGCAGGTGAGCATACTATTAGCATATCTGTATGTCCGCGTGAATGGGGTTTGGTCAGTGGGCCTCCGCCTCCGCCTCCTGCCCACCGACGCCTGTGTCCTTGCATGGAATTTGGTGTGATGGATGGTCTGCGATGTGTGGAGAGTGGTGAATGGTTCCAGTGAAGTGGGTTTGTGGTTTGTGTGTGTGGTGTATGCCTGTGGAAATGACTCTTGGAGCTCCGGCCTCTCTCCCAGGAAGCTCCTGGCGCTGCTGCTGCTACTGGCCCTGCCGTGTCCTAAGCTCTGTGCTGGCGCCGCCCCGCTTTGCCCCGATATTATTTCGGCGTCTTCCGCTGCTTCAGCTCGTGCGAGGCGTCGTCCAGCAGCTTGGTGGCGTATCCGTTCGCCAGGAGCCCGCCGTTCGAGCCCTTGTGCGCACTGCCGTTGGCCGCTGTCGCCGTCGTCGCCGCATTGCCGTTGGCCAGCTGCTTGTAGCCATTGGCCGTTCCATTCGCATGGCCATTGGTCAGCGTGCTGCCGTTGGCCTTCGACACGGGCGTCGCGGATGCAATGGCCTCCGTTGGCTGCGGCATGGCCAGGTCATCGTGGGCATTGATGCTCTTGCAGTAGCCGTTGGGCTTGGCGTGTCCATTGGCTGCCGCTAGCGCTTCGTTCTTTTTCTGGAAGAGGTAGGAAAAAGGTGATATGATAAGTATTGATGTTACTTGGGCAGGGATTCTTCTTCTAGGATCTTATGTATCGCTACTGTGTCTAAAACTCTTTTAATTGCTTTATTCCCCGCACAGAGTAAAGGACTTCCCTGGGCTGAAGCTTTTGGGACTCATTGGGACTTAGGTAACGATTTCCTCACGGAGTTTTTGGCTTCTTTTAGTGTCCCTTGAAATCATGGCAATAAATGCTATGTTTATCTTATAGGCCTTTAATTAATTTACTTAATTATACCATTTAAATTTATTTAATCCTAATATTATGTGATTTATAATGCAAAAAAAGGCATAGTTTCTCTTTTGCATAACTTAAGAAGGTTAATCTAGAGGCCTTGAAGAAGTCACCTAAGTTATAGATTATTAAAATAGCCATTTCCGTCGATATTTCTGGTATTCCCAAGACTGATTGGATAAAATATTTTAAATAAAAAATTATCAGTTTAAGGAGAGACCAAAGATATTGATTCTGATTAAGCTGGTTTATTTGTTCAAGTTGAAATAAAAGTTGGAAATCTTAATATGAATTGATTTGAATTTCTTTTAAAATTATTATAAAACCATTATAGCAGATATTATCAATATTTTTATTTGTAATATTTTTTCTTTTAGAATTTCTACTCAGAAGTGATGCCAGTACATCTTGGTTATATTCTGACCTTTTACCTTCTACTTTTCATATCTTATCTTTCATAATTCCTATCCTTAAAGTGGTAGCATTGAACTTGGCTATATCCTGTTCTGTCCAGCGTATTTCCACCCTGCTGCGGCCACCAAGTCGTGTGTTATCTAGCCCCCAGGTGACCCAGTGCGATGATTACGCAATGCTTCGCGACTTATCTGCGTCTCTGTATCCGTCGTCTTGTGTTGGCTTTGTTTCTTTTCTTTATTTTTCGACTCTGAAGCCGCCGCCGTTGTTATTGTCTTTCCGTTTAACTTTCACTTGTGCGACGCGACTCGCGACGAGCTGCGGATGCTGGGCGCCGAAAAGCGATCGTTAACCGGCTCCGCAGCCCAACGAAAACACCCGAATTCCCAGAGACCTACTTGACGAAATCTTGTTAATGAATTTGGACCACAGCCGAGCACAGCAGAGCACAGCAGAGCTCAGCGCCTCGCAAGGTGCAGTGCAGGCGATGATGATGATGATATAACCGCGTTTGCCTCACTCGAAGTCGTTTTCATTTTCATTAACACAGACCGGAATCTGAAACGCGGCACGTCGCCTTAATTGCGGCCCAAAGCGCGCTCTGAGCTCCAATCTTGCATCTCGCCCAGATCCCAGGGATTTCAATTTGATAATAACAGGCCAAGCCCCTGCCTCTAAGTGGGCAGCCATAAACAGGCCGTTAGAGCCACTAATGTGGGAAAGGGTCGTTTCCGGAATCCCCCTGCCGCCACTTACCATCATGCGGCTCCTGTAGGCTGCCTTGTAGAACTCGTTGAAGAGGAAGAAGAACATGACGGCGTGCATGCCGATCCACCAGACGAACGCCTTGGGGTAGTTGCAGTCGATGAAGAGCAGCTGGAAGGCGTGCACCATGATCAGGATGAACTGGACCTGCGAAGGGACACAAGGGATTAGCCAGAGAAGCTATAGAGTCTAAGCTTAGCTCACCATCTGCAGGGTGGTCAGGTACTTCTTCCACCAGAGGTACTTCTGGTACTGGGGGCCCATGGCCGAGAACATGTAGTAGGTGTACATCACGATGTGAACGAATGTGTTGAGCAGGCCGAAGAAGGTGCTGTGGCCACCTGGAGTGATTGGTAAGGGTTAGGAGACTCCCTTTTTCTGCTATGTGTGCGGAACACTTACCCGGGGTGAACTTGACTCCAAACCAGACTGACATGGGCATGCAGCCGTGATGGATGACGTGGAGCGTGGTAACCTGGCTGGTCTTCTTGCGCAACACGAAGAAAATCTGTGGCACAAAGGAACGCGGGATGATTGATTTATGGATTGCAATTTTCGCTTTCTGTGTCTCACTCACCGTATCCATGAACTCGGTGAACTTGGAGAAGTAGTACCACCAGCAGGCATGAACCATCTGAGATTCCCGGGGGCGAGACAAGGGTATTGATTAGCGGGTCATTCATTTCGGGTGAGGCGAGTGTGGTTTCTAGCATTCGTTTCTGCCAGCTCTAACCCGAACTTGGAACTTGAGTTTAGCTACTTTCTGGGCAAATTCTCCAGGTATTTTCTGGTGAAACTCAATTCATCCGACTTGGTTTAGGGCAGGCAGACGTGTCGGTGCTTAACCGGCAACTTTAACTCATTTAATAACTCAAACACTCTTTCTTTTTTTTAGAAAATACTCTTAAATAATAATCAAAGTCCATTCAAACATACATGCAGACTCCGAGAGTCTCAAAGAAAAAAGGGGGAGACAGAGAGAAGTACACAGAAAAAGAGACCCTTCGAGATTCAGTAGGGTTATAGATTGTCTTCCGAAAGTGTCCAACGAATCTGGGGTTAAACGGACCGGAGGGATACAAGATTTATAGGTCCCAGATCGGAGTTATGGGTTCGAATACATCGACAGAGGAAGGCGCCTTGAATCTCTCAAGATTAGTGACTGAGCAGGGGAAACGTTGACAGTTATGTACGGCATACACATGCTACAATCTGGGTTAGCTTCCAGGAGTCGTCGTTGGTCGTAAGTCGTCGGTCGTTGGTTAGCATTAGTTCTGTTCGGGATGTTCGCATTAGCCCATAACCCCACCACATCGTAAATTAGACGGATATCACCGCAGTGACGGTAATGGTTGTACTATATATACATGGGTAAATAGGTAAAGGTAAAGGTAAAGGTGTGTGTTGTGGTTATATCTATTATGTGTTTAAGCATAGAGGGGTAGGTGGAGGAGTAGGGATAGGGGGAGGAATAGAACCCGTACCCACTTTCGTGCACTCAAACCAAAAAAATGGAAATAAAACGTAACCGGAATGCTTATCAACGTTACTGTTATCGTATCGTTTCGTTATCTTACTGCTCGAGGCGGTTAACACATACCCTTAACGTTCTAGGATTATTACTATAGTCGACTGGCTGACATCGGAAGCTATAATGTCCAGTTAGCCAACCGGAAATGCCTATCTGCAAATGTAGGAGCAGAAAGAGTGTCACTTTTAGACATAGGTCTCATCTCGGCTCGATTCTGGGTGTTCTTTGGATGGTTTCTGGATGAGTTGGCATTGGCATCGGCATCGGCATCGTCAACGGCTGGGAACGTGGCTTAAGCCTGGCTCAGTTGTCGGCTATATGTGCAGGTGCAGGGTCTTGGCGGAGTGCGGTGTGTTGGGGGGTTAGTGTGGTGGTAAATACAGCACTTAGATGGTATCGTATCAACTTAGGCTACGAAGCGCAATTATGATTAATCGAAGCGAAATTAATCACCGCAGTGTATCAGTTTATCAGTGGCACTTGTCACGCGTTTATATACAAAACAAGACACTTTTCGAGTCAGAGCCACTAGAGAGCCAGGAGGATCCTGCCTGTGAGGCTCGGTGAGGTTCGGTGTGGTTCGGTTAGGACACTCGATAGGGATTAGTCATCGGGCGGGGACGTCGCGGGCCGCCGAGAGTTATATATAAAGTATATAGATATGTGTATATGTAGGGACAATACGTAGTTAGGACAATGTGGGGCAAACTACAGGCGAGGCGTGGCTGGTTAATAATCCGTTAAGCGTTGGCTAGGTCAGTGGCCGAATCAATAACAATATAAGGTAGGATTAGATTAAGCAGAAGCAGCGCCGGAATCAGCGGAGTGTCTTGGCTGCAGATATAGAATGGTATTCGCGAATAACTGCTCTAATCCAATCAAATCGGATTGGATCGGATCTGAAGTTGACGGGGTCAGTATCGCTAACGGTCACACTTATGGGGTATATCGCTACAGTGACTATCGGGACACTTACTCTCCGGGATGTGGGACTATCTGTGTAGTCCACCGGCTGGCACCGGAAGCTGTACGAGCCCCACCAGCCGCCCATCAAGCACTAGAACAGAGACATTAGTTGCAAAATAATTCGAGCTGTGTGTGTGAGCAGGGCAAGGTTTGATTAGAGGTTTCTGCGGTTCCATTGGAGTCCGGCTATCCAGCGACGATGCCACGCGATGAAGCTGCTGCTGGGATGTGGAATGTGGGGTTGTGGGGGATGGGAATGGGGACGGGGACGGGGAGTACCTACCTCATAGAAGAGCCACGCGCTGAATACAACCTGTATGGCATTGTACATGACTAGTGTGTTCTGCAGGTGCAGCGGCTTTCGGTTCTCCATCCATCGAGGTCCCAGTACCTGCGGAGGAGTATCAGTACGGGTATCAGGGTTTATGCAATCGCCGGAGGAATTAGCCCAGATATCGCCACGCCGATTAGGCATGTCGTAAAGCGCCACACGCTCCCGGAAAGTGGACTGGTCAGACCACCAAACACCTCCTTATCAGGATATCAGCGTATCAGCGTATCAGCGATGGGAGTGTGCCAGGTGGAACATGTTTTCCACTCGAGAGCACCTGTTGCCGCCAGGTGTTGGTACCGGAACTCACCTTGACCAGGTATACGTATGTGAGGCATACGGCCAGTGTGGGGAACGGGGACGACATCATGGGCCAGTCCTTTGTCCTCGAGTCTGTGGGGAAAGAGAAGTAGAACTGGTTAATAGAAGAACCCATTTGGGAAACAAGGTTAGCATCTGTTAGATAAGCGGATGCCGTGCTCTTATCACATTCGCAACGTTGCCATTGACCCTGTAGCTCCTCACGTTCGCGAAGTGATGAGATAACAGTGGGACATGGGTACATCACGCCCACACTCGTAACCGGAGCTCCAGGGCCAAGTGTTTGCGCTGCCTGCCACCCAACACCCAAACTTCATTTCGCATTCGAATCAGGGCCTAATGCCAGACATTTAATGGCTATCGGAAAGTTCGTTTGGGTAATTTCAAATTCCTACACTCAACGAAAAGTATATATTTCTTATAGATAATAAAATATCAATAAAAATATAAATTTTATAAAAAAACCAGACGTTCCTCTGACTTTAGGGGGGGTTACACCAAAAGATAATAAGATAGATGGTAAACCCCTGAACTTTCCAGGTAAAAGTTAGTATTTCAACGGAGATAGGACAAAGACTAGTTTGCATTGGGTTTTGGTAAGTTTATATAACTACAAATGTAAATAAAAATTGAAATTCTATATATATATTACGATTTTCCTCTGCCTTCTGGGGGGGTCACCCCTGAACAGTAGGTTCTAAAGGGAAAACCGCTGAACTTTTCTATGTAAAGTGTCAGAACTTCACTAGACATAGGATAGAGTCTAGTTTGCTTTGAATTTAGATTAAAACGCTTTTTATTTAAGCTCTTTTATTTCTCTTTGTGTAAGAAGGGGAGTGTCTCTACGACATTAGCATTATTTTATTTATTATTCAAAACAAACAATTTA